>PNEQ01106567.1:0-14047 GCA_003012365.1 Medauroidea extradentata
GACTGACTGACTCATTCACTGACTGACAAACCGACTGACTGACTCATTCACTGACTGACAAACCGACTGACTGACTCATTCACTGACTGACAAACCGACTGACTGACTCATTCACTGACTGACAAACCGACTGACTGACTCATTCACTGACTGACAAACCGACTGACTGACATATCAAAGTGCACCACTGGACCTAGAACGTGAAAAATTTTTTGTGTGGTTCACTTTAGGTCGTAGGCGAGCACTAAAATGGGATTTTTCGAAAATAGATTCGACAAGCGGTTAAATGTGCTATCTAATATTTGTCTATCGTAATTCTTTTTATCTCAATGGGTCAATCACATAAATACACATCAGATAATTTCACGGTTTTTCGAAATTTAATATTTCAGAGGGGGGAGGGAAACTGAAATGTGTTAATGGTTTAAATTTTGATACCAACGAACCCTTCGGAATATAAAGTTGATATTTGCTTTCAAATGACGCATATGTAAAATCCCGAAAAATAGTTCATGAATTTTTTTCAAAATTCGACTTCCAAGAGGTAAAAAGAGGAAAATGTGGTATTTATGAATAGTCTGTACAGCTCGAAGCCAATTGGCTACCGACGTGATTTCTACTTCACGTAGTTACGAATTTAAATATCAAGGCTAGGAAATATGTTTTCGTGTGTTCTTCTATATCTATCGAACCAGTCGAGATATCGAAGTTCTGTTTGCTTCCAAATAATGATTACGTAATCACCTAAAATACGGTTTCGAGATACTGTCCAAATTTGCCTCTTAAGAGGCGAAAAAGGGTAAAGAGTGTTTTCAATTCGTGATCGATATGTACTTGTAGATATCCACGCAATTTTTGCTTAAGATTAATGTCTATATATAATATATGATACCTGGAGTGTAGTTTATTGCTCAGAGGGTAAAGAGGGATGAATTTTGATGAAATCTTTCCAATTAATCGCCAGAATTTCTCGAACCCTCACAGAGTGTCACTGTTTCCACTTAAATGTGACGCCAATACAATAGTCGTATCTGTCGATAAAATATTTCTTTACAAATTCAAATCCTACGGGATTGAAAAGACAAGTAATGTATTTTACATAAAACCACGATTTATATTGATCCCGTCGATATGTAGAGTCGCTTATCGTTTTATGATGACCAATACGTAAATACGTGTAAACAGAGTTCAGAACTTTTCTAAATTCGAAATTTTGGGGCTGTTAAGGGATTAAATGTTTTTAAATAAATCACTGACTAAGCTTTGACTCGATGGGTTATCTTCGTTATACTAAGCTCAGTGGGATACTTATACAAATGTTTAACACGTGATGTTAAGATTTTGCGAAATTTAATCACTAAAGGGAAAAAAAGCGTAAAATTTGTTTTAAGGTACCCTATGATATCTACCAAACCAGTTGAGGGTTGCTTCAGAATTACGTTTGTGTAAATACTTAAAATAATTACATCTATTTTCATAATGTACGACTTGACTGCAGTCTGATGAGTGATACAATTGACCCCTCGAGTGAATTTTAATGTGAACATCCACACTACGCGCATATAAAACGAAGTCGATGTGTGTTGAAATTTTTAAATTTGAAGTCAATTTGATGTTAACTACAGCTGCTTAAAGATCACGCTTTTAAAAGGCCCGCGGAAACGTGTAGTGACGTCACAAGCCATAGTACACTTCGAGCCTTGGCAAGCTAACCGACTGTTGTCGCACTCCAGCGGAATGCCAGACTACGCTTGGTCAACAAAAAACTATTTTTAAGTCTGTTACGGTGGTTCGTTTGGTTATACGTATGTAGTCAATCATAAAATGTTATAAATGTTATATTTCAAATGTATTTGAGTCTGAGGTTTTATAAAAGTTTAGTGTTACGCACATTGTTATACAGCACAATATCAGAGCAATACCCGGACATTGTAATATGCAATAATACATTAAATAAACCTGTTTACTGGCGCAAAACATTACTATATTAATTTTTTAATACCTACATGTTTACTTCACAATAGAACCACACCAAGTGTCGACCACGATGGTGCAAAGGTTACTCTCTGGGCTGATATTGGAAAACTTAAGTGAGTTCAATAATCTTTTGGGTTAGGATAATATTGTTTCTCAGATTTTGCATGGAACCGTCGACTCTTTATCTAAATTTAATATCTTGTATAATCAATAGTATTTTGTAATTCATTAAGGATGTTAGGTTCATATGCAATACATAAATTTATACAGCAAAGACTACTTCTGGTCTGTTGTGTGGTTTTGGTTTAGCGTACCGAAAAAAATTATTATTTTTGTTGTATATCAGTATAACATAAGCCTACTGCAGTACTATTTACCACTAATGACGTGTTCATTGCGTAATATGTGATGTAACGAGTGATTGAACACGGCAAAATAAACGCATTTAACCTAAACGCAAGCTTAACCATATATGACCAATTATTTTACTACCGTACTAGATCACATAAAAAATCACTTTAGATATTCGCAATCAATTTATATCGCTGTTTCTTCCGAACAAGTATGCAATTTCAAACATCGTATTAATACGGTTGCAAAAATGGAAATATATGGTTTAAAAAAATTAATAAAACAGTTTGTGTATCAGACTCTTGTAAAACTACATAATAGTATAATTTAAAAATATATGACATACGTGGGTTTTGAACCCAGATCCATCAAAACAGCACCGTACCGTAACCAATACGCTACACTTTACCAACTGAGTACCATGCTAGCTTAAACCTTTATATATATATATATATATATATATATATATATATATATATATATATATATATGTTTTTTTAATATTTTTTTATTTATTTATATTTTGAAAAATGTTTAGTGCAGTGGCGATGCATCATCACTGCACCAAACATTCCCCCCTTTAATGTGACGTAATTTGAGTGACCCCCAGTACTTCCGTGTGACAATTTGTGTAGTGACAATTTTTAAGACCCAAACGGACAAACACAAATTTACACCCAGCCAGACCTGGGAATCGAACCCAGAACCACCCGCACAAAAGCCGGCTGCTCAACCAACTGAGCCACGGGGGTTCGGCATTTATGACCAATGCTGGCCGTTATGGCTTCTGACGAGGACCAATCAATATATGTTTCCTGTCGCCTGCTGCTTCCCCGAACTTTGCTTGCTTCCCATTCCTAAACTATGGTGTTTAGAAGAAAGAATATATTTTGTGTATCTTCATATTTCTAAATTGTTAACAATATGCCATACATTTCTACGTATTTAAAATTTCATGCAAGGGGTCCATTTCTATCTCCATGGATACCGCAATCGTACATAACCTTCATACAGGCGTTTCGCTTCACATGTCCCGGATGAGATGTATATAAAGAAAATTTATTATTTGTTTGGAATTTGCTACTCTCTCGTGTAAACATTGATCTTATGCATTTGCATGTCTTAACTACGAAATGAAACTAATATATTTTACACTTGCGTGCAAGTCTGAGTTCACAAAATGTTTGGTTTCTACCATCACAAACGAATTATTAAACAAGCTTCGTTTCCCACAGTACTCCCCTCCTGCGGTGTGACGTCAGAGGGCGTGCACCTCTAGTCGTTCATTACCAGGAGAGAAACGTATGCCGGTATTCATAGTGAAAGACTTGTTTGGCAAATAAGTAATGAAGTTATTTACAATATTGGACGTACGCCATTGCCATACAATTTTCGTCCCAGAAATCCACACAAGATGTGGATTTCTGGGACAAAAATTGTATGGCAATGGCGTACGTCCAATATCGT
Source organism: Medauroidea extradentata (assembly GCA_003012365.1). NCBI lineage: Eukaryota > Metazoa > Arthropoda > Insecta > Phasmatodea > Phasmatidae > Medauroidea > Medauroidea extradentata. The sequence goes on from PNEQ01106567.1 coordinate 3,796, forward strand.
AAACAACTTCATACACTCCCATTGCATAAAAAATGCAAAGACATAAAATAAGTAATGCTTCGTGAAGTAATGCTTATTCTCCAAGCAATACTTATTTCAGCAATGAATTCATAAACTGCTATTAGGCCTACACGAGTAGTATCGTTACAATATCAGTACCAACATGACACAACTGAACTTGTATTTTAACTACAGCCGTCATCTAGAGTAACTGAATATTTGGTTACATTTGACTGTCAAATTCCACTTGAAAGTATTTTTCTTTTACTATAATACATGTTCAAAATAAAATAGCAATACGAATGACAAAACGTGTTAGTTAATGTGTTAACAAATTCACTTTTATCTATGCAGTTTGCTAACTGTGAAATAAAATATTACATTTGCGACTCGACTCGCTAAAAAATACGTTTTGCATGAACACGTGCTGCATACTTGTTGTTTAGAACATTTTGCTTAATTGTGTTCCAGTTGATATTCAGCGCACGAATGTAAATTATGATGATGTATACGTTCATACATGTCACTTATTATTGCCGAACCTATTTTACTTACCAACTGACAACATAACCCCATATCACAAAGCCGGCTTTGAGCACATGTAATTGTTGTGAATGAAGTGGTAAAGTGTACTAACATTGCAATCTTATGAATAGTTTTCTGTCAGATTTAAAACTGGGAAGCTTCTACGATATTATTGCTATGTACACGTTGCACTTGGTGGAAATATTTTTTTTTTGTTAGGTTTATATGTTGACAAATGACCGTTCGTTTTCTTCAACAAAGTCAATAAAACGCTGGTTTTTACAAGTTCGTCCGAACTTTGCGTCTGTCACTGACTTAAAATGAAACGCTCTTATATTCTACAATCTACATCCTGAACATGTTCGTGACCGCATCTCATGCTGCGCTTGAAATACAGTTTATAAACGGCCTGCCTAACGTGTTTTGCCTACCAACTGATGCCATAACCTATCACAGAACATATTTTGAGCATATTTGCGATTTTACAGCATGATGAGATAAAGTGAACGATCTTGTGTACTAAAATTGAGTGTTGTGATCACATAATTATCTTTCCGTCAGCTTCCAACCTGACAAGCTACCACTTGACGAAAATTTACTTAGGTTATAGGCGACACTAAATTTCCTTCACTTCAATTACAATATTATTATTCTGGTTTTTCTAAGTAACGGCTGTTATTGTGTACAAATGTACTGGGTGTAATGTTCGTAGACCTTGACAGGCTTGGCCTATTATAGGCCTAGGTGGATTTAAAACATTTTCAATATGCAACTATTTCATTGTAATATGTAGATAAACGTAACTAAATATTCAGTTCACATTAAAATGGAAATTACAAATAAAACATTACTCCCCGGGGACATGATTTTCATACAAAATGCTTTAAGGAACTAAAACACGAAAAAAGTGTTAGAAAAAAGATTATGAAATGTGGTTATGTTTTCGTAACTGTGTCAGATGAATTTTTATTTTTTCGTTTTGTTCCGTGTACGATTTATGCCTTTTCAATATTTTAAATACCTATTTTCATTAAATATGTGGAATGAAATATGAATGTGAAGGAAGGAATTCCTCACATAACCTATTTCTTACACACAACTCCTGAACTTGGAGCATACTTTGTGCAGTACTACTTTTATGCGTGGATAAGCAATGCTTATTTGATTATGAATACTTGTTATAAAAGTAGCACTTATTTTGTGACTGTGAATACATATTTAGCAGTACTTATTTGAAGTATACTTCATGAAGCCTTAACAATAAGCAATATTTAATTTTAGCAGTATGAATTAATATATGTGCTTAAGCAACATTATAAGTAGTGTTCGTTTCAGATGTTGCTTATTGGCTGGCTATGAATTCTACCCGTAGTCTTTGTGAACCTTCCAAAGTAGACGATCCGGAAATGCAAGTACGGCCATAGAGAAGTAATTAATAGGGAACTAACAGTGCGTCCGTGGTCTTTGCTCGCGTGGATAGGTGGTTCAGTCATCAGGTGTTATATTGCTAGCTGAGCAAACTCTGCAGCAGGATAAGTAGCTATAGCTGTCCACGCGAAAAGCAGTATTTATGTTTATTTTTCAAAACCACTTGAAGTTAAGTGGCATTAGGGAGTATTGGCGGGAAAAAGTTTCGCTGAAATATAAACGTATTTGGTGTCCAACCTTGAGATTATTGAGAAAATATGTGGGCTGATGCTGTCGAGGAACTTCAGTAGATAGTGGACTGCACAATACAATTTCTCCACTTTTGAACTTCATCCTAATTGCACTAATTTCATCTTCCTTGCAGTTTTTGTGTGTCAGACTTGTACGTTTTATCAGCCTTCAAAGGTAATTGAGCTCGGAACCTCCCGAACAATAGATCGGAGCTACAAACATCTGCGCCACATAACGTCGAAAATATTCATGAAAACTAATTTTAAAAATAAAATATTGATTTCCTGGGCTCATAGAGGTTGTACACCACGTCTCGATATACCGGTAGAACGAAACTCCTGTATCATTTATTTCTCGCTGGTCGAACTTGCTGCCTGGAAAGTTCACAAATTAAGTTTTCTTATAAATTTAAAAAACATTGCATTACTATTTTTAGGAACTTACGTAAGCATCAGTCTGCCGCGAGCACAACCTCAATATCTCTACTGGTTAGATAAGTATCATCCGCTGATAGGAAACACAATTTCTGCCTTTTACCTCTTTAGGTGTTGAATTTTGAAAAATCTTAATTTCACACCTTAAATGTTTGTTCAAGTATCCAAGTGAAGTGAAAATCACTGCGAGAGCTCATTCAGTCAAAGCAAAATTGACCATTCATTAAAAATAACATATAACCCCTGTACAGTATCGAATTTTGAAAAATCGTAAAATAATTTTTGCGGACACTTAACTAATCATCATCTTGGAGCAAAAATAAAATAAATATCTCAATGGGTTCGATATATATAGAAGATTTCTCTAAAACATATTTAGCCAGATATTTTTAACTCCTAAAAGACTGAAATTCTAAAAACCCTTAAATCATATTTTAGACTACCTTACTGGTGTCTCTTGAACGTGAAGAACACGACATCCCGCTGGGTTCAAGATATCGACGAATATTTGAAAATACATTTAATTGTTTTCACCCCTTTTCACTTTCTTAGGTAAGTAGTTTAAAAAATTCGTGAAATTACTTTTCAGGTATTTGAGTAAGCATCAATCTTAAACCAAAATCACGTAGATGTACAAATATCAATGGGGTTGATATGTATCATTTGTAAATCGAAAACAAAATTTCCCATTTTTTTCCTCTTTAGGGTCGAATTCGGAAAATATATTAAATAGTATTTTAGACATTTACATAATCATCAATCTAAGTGAAAGAGTACTTCGATTTCTCGATTGGTTCGATAGATATGGAGGAATTATCGAAAACACATTTCAAGTATTTTCACCAAATTAATTAAAACATTTCGAAGCGCCTTGGAGTCCTGTCATAGTCATTTGATGTACCTAACGAATTGAAGAAAAAATCACGACAGTAGGTTTTTGTGTTCCAGTGACGTAGGCGATTCATAATAACATATGTTCCCCGTTTTTACTACTTGGGGGTCGAATTTCAAAAATCCTAAAACAAGTTTTTTGGATAGTTACGTAAGCAAAATTTTTAAGTGAAAACCAACTCTCTACCCCGAATGATTCGATTGATATCGATAATTAATCGGGGAAACACATTTAAGGTCTTTTCATCCCCTTAGAGGTCGAATTTAAAAAACCCCATCTCAGAGCTCGCCTATGACCTGAGAGGAAACCACACAAAAAATTTCACGATTCTAGGTCCAGTGGTTTGGTCTGCAATTTGATATGTCAGTCAGTCAGTCAGGGTTACCTTTTATACATAGAGACTAGCAGTTCCATTGCGGCTTCACCCGCGTGTACTATAGAAAAGAGTAACTAATTTTTAATTACTTATTAATTGATGGTGTTACTATATTCTCTGTATATCTTTAAAACAACAAATACAAGCTGCTTTATCCAGTCCACTTCGCTGAGCGTACTTTAATTGTAGAACATCTTTGTTTTTAATTCATCTTTATTTCTCTATAAAATAGCTGCGGCGTTGCCCGCGTGAAATTATGTAATGTAAACAGTAACTCTGGATAAAATATGTGATGAAGGCATTTAACAGCTAGCGTACTCAATAACAGTGAACTATAAATTGTCTTAGCTCAATGTAAAGAGCGCGCGCAATATGCTAGTATAATGTCATAGAAATTCCCATCGCAAAGTCTTGCACGGGATACGAACCCGTAACCCCACCCCTCCCACACCACAAACATTATACAATACCTGAGTGATGGATTATTTATGAGTAAGTTGGCAAAAAGAAACCACTGTTGAATTATTTCTCCATGATCATTCTCTTTTTTCGGGAGACTAATATTTTACTGCTTTTTACATCCTTAATTTTTGAATTTCATAAAATCCTTAATTCGATTTGCAGATACTTACATAAGCTTCATTCTTACAAAAAAATCATCTCGATATCGCAACGGGTATGAGCGGTACAGATGCTTACTTGAAAACACATTTTATTTTTTAAACAGCTTTCAAGGACGAATTTCAAAAAATCCTGAAATTTCTTTTTTGAAATTTACGTAAGATTTATTTCAAAGCATAAAACATTTCAATATTTCCACATGTTTAGGAGATAAGCGGGATTAATTAAAAACACGTTTTATATTTTAAGAGCTTTCAAGGAAGAATTTCGAAAAATTCTAAAAATACTTTTTAGATATTTATTTAATTAAGCAACACTTTATAGAAAAACCCCTCACTATCTGAAATGGTTTAGGATAAATCACGGATTAATGAATAACGCATTTTACGGCTTTTCACCCCCATAATTTTCAAATTCGCAAAATAGAAAAATTCGCAAACATGGATGTGTTTGGGTTAATGAGATATCAGGGATTCTTTGAAAACACATTTCACCCCTTTCCACCTCCCCCCCTTAATTATCGAATTTCGAAAAATCCATTTTTTGGATGCCTACGGGGCAAGGGGAAGCTTCCCTCAATATTGCACGGTTCTAGATCCAGCGGTTTGGGCTGTGCGTTGATGAGTGAGTGAGTGAGTGAGTGAGTGAGTGAGTGTGTGAGTGTGTGAGTGTGTGTGTGCCAGTCAGGACACTTCATTTTGTACATTAAGATTAAACATCCTGCAATCATAAATGTTACTGTTTTATTGTTTTAGAACTTTTGTGCACCCAGTGACTGAACATTTTATTTATTTTTGATAAACTTTCGTCGGTGCGTTTTAAGGACGCAGTCATTAATGGTTGTGCTTGAGGTAAACCAGTCACCATGGAACATATAGTTATGACATCTGAGTAGCCTACCATATACAGTGTCTGTGTTGTTATGACTAAATGAGGCCCGGGTCAGTTGTTAATAGTGGTTGGGATAGACTTCGGACTTAGCCCGCAACGAAGTAAGCTCAACCTGCAGCTTGTGTATCCTAACTCTTGGTGGCCGAGCTATTAATATGGCGTATAAAGAGTTTCTTCAATTGAAGTAACTACTCGCTGTTACGAGTGATACACGCTGGCAACGCTGCAGGCCGACTACTAGCTTATATCATAAAAATACCACTCATCTGATTGCGATGAAATTTGTGGTGAGTTGTGTTTGCACCCGCGAAGATTGGTTAAAAATAAATTTTTGGTAGGGTGTGGGGTAAGCAAATAGCAAAAGGAGGCAGAGGGACTATACAGAATACCCAGAAGTTAGTGAAAAATAAACATTGGTGAGTTGTGTGTGGACCGACGAAAGTTTCTGCCGTTATTTTTCAAGAAGCAGAAGGAGGGAACGAGGTATAATGACATAATGGGGCACCCAAGAACTTTAAATGTAATGAAAACTACTGATAAGTTTTGCGCGCGCACTCCGAGGTTTACACCAAAATAATTTAAACTCTGCTAAGAGGTAAGGGGCGGAGGTAAAATGATTACTACGATAGAATGGAGTATGTATTTTTCTTTTTAGAATGTTTCTAAAACGGACATTAATGACCCTTAATATCAATTTGCACTATTTTGTTCTAGGATTCAAAACTTTTTGTTTCCCAAATACCGCATTAATTTGAAACGAAGTCGTGGGTACCAGTTAGTTTCCATTATACAACTTCTTTGGTAAGCGGACGTATGACGTAAGGAAATGTCATACGATGATTACAGTATATTGGCACATCAGCAAACACCGATATGCTAAAGCCTAAACGCCATATTTATAACATTTTTAATCGTCCGGCAGAGCATTCCGTTGATTGCAAGTAAGGTGAATGATTTAATGTAGTTGGATTCCTGTAATCGGATAGCATGTAATCCCGTTTCTTAGGGAAAAGAAGTGGGCAATAATGGGTAACGAAGGGTTCGAGGTTAAGAGAACAAAGACAGGTATAGGTGATTTGGGATAAAGTGAGCACTCAAAAAAGCCCTGATTAATTTCTATTTTCTGCCAGTTTATATTTTTCCGCGGAATGTACACGTAAACATTGCCACGTGCTTTAATTTACATAGGCTTGTACAATGTTTACATCTACATTACACTGGGCTGAAAATGTTATCAACCATATATACTCATTAAATACACGGGTATTGAATAAAATGTATAACCAATAGTAACCTTAGTTATAAATACCTGCGAGTTAACGTCTTTTAATACTGGTTTCTGTGCGTCGACTCTAATTTATACGACCCGCACTATTGCTGTTATGTATCTCATAAATATATGCACATTAAAATCGAATTTGTAACTCAAAACCGCCACAGAAAAAACACGCCATAATGGCACACGCAATTTGAGAATTCAAACTCCGTTCAGTTAATTCTACTACAAGTTAGAAAGAAAATACGTTTTCTTATGGGAGAGCTTGGCACAGGGAAAATTTCTGCCACTAGTTTCGCTTCAATCGCTAAGAGACCAGATAAATACGAAACCGTATTAAAATTAAATTTAAATGAACTTGGAAATTATATTTGTCATTTAATTTAATTTTCAAGTGAAAAGAAACCAATTTCGCCTTTTAAATTGTCAACATAATGAAACTTAACATTCAGGAAAGCTCTGTGATTTGTCAGTTTGGTGCATTAGCGATACCAGCGCTCAAGTGGCAGAAATTTTCCCTGTGCCAAACTTATAACATTGATATTTCTAACCTGTAGTAGAATTAACCTCAGTTATACTGCTATGAACAACGACACACTCAACAACAACAAGGTATTTTCTTAGTGTATGAAACAAAAGAAATCGCGGTTTATAAATCAAGATACTCTTGTTGGCGATCGTAGCATATAAGAACTTACATATTACCAATAAAAAAGTCATTTCTAATACTTTTGAATGTGTTTTATCAGAAACCCATATTTATTGCACAACGGACAAACACAACGACGGTCTCCTCTTGTACCATCTTTCAACGCTTCCAAGCTAAGTGACGAAAACCTAACTGTGATGCCACCTGTCGGTGAAATTATTAACTATGTCAGTACGCGGAGCTCTAGACGCCATTCGCTAACGACTGTTGAATTTGAACGGCCCGGATTAAATCACTTTCTACTGGCGCTGTTTAAGTAAAATTATACAGGCAGGAAGTATGTCAATATTACCATAAATGAATACTTTAAAGTGTATTAAATGCGGAGAGATCGATTCCATTTGATGTTCTTTCAGTAATGTTGTTTATAAATATAAAATACACGGAACTACATGCGATAATTCGCTGCCAACTGTACAAGCAGTAATGTAACTGTTATCAATATTGAATTATATGCAGCAACGGCTAGTGATTTTTTTCAAAAGTTAAATCTTTAGTGTTCACTTTATTCCGAATAACCTTTTTTATATATTGTGGTGAGCGTACGCCGACCTGCACGGCGTCTGGGCTGTGATATTGGCGCCTTCTGACGTCACAGGCATCGCTCCAGAGAGGCGTCTATTCTCGGCTCGGCTCCAACACAGGAGGTTACATCACATGTTCGTGAGGCTGCAGCTGTGGGCCCTCGAGTATCAACATGTCTTCTGCTCTTGTGTTTCAGTTCAACTTCTCTAGTACTGCCCTCGGCCACCGCAAGTATTACCAGTATCGAGAACTGTCCTGTCTTGCGCAAACAGTCGCATTTCAGCAACAGTCTCCACGCATCCATATTAAGAAGGCCTCGTATTTCTACAGGTATATTAAGTGTTGGTAATGTAGTCGACATCACACAGTAAACCTCGCATGTTAACAGCAATTCGCTAGGTGCAAGGATGTTTTGTCACTGGCCCGCTGTGTGGGAGGCCACTCCACACGTACCAACAATGACGCAACTTGTAGCTATAATTAGTTCGCCGTTCACTGTTGTCAGGTCGAAGTGTCTAATTCGCCAGTTCAACGTTTCTGGAGAACACGTCGCTCACTGACGACGCGCACTCATTCCGAATAGCTTTCCATGCGACAAAATTCCGAAAATCCAATTTTTTTATGAAATTATTAAAATAGGTTAATTTTATTATCCTTTATCCACTTTATAACTCTACAAAATTTTAATGAATTAGGTTTGCTATTTTTGTCTCCTGGAAGTCTTAAACTAGCATAAGTGAGATAGGATTTTGTTCCGTGGGTTTTTTCCACAAAATATACAAATTCAATGTGATATGTTTTCGTTTCAGAGTTGAGTTTAAGCAATATATATATTTTATAAAAAAAATCATTTCTTTAACTTCAAAATCATATTTTCTAAAAAAATTGCTGACAATTTTTTTTTTAATTTTATTGCAACTTTTTATAGTACCATATGTTTTTGTGATTATTTTTTCATTAATCCTTAAATACAAAAAGCGAATACAGGTGGAGAGTAGATTGTACGAGCAAAGTGTAGGACTAGATCTAGGCTCTAGGAGGTAAACACGGTAAAACATTTCAGCTGTGCGTTCTTGCGTGCTTGTGAGAATTCGTAGAAAAAGTGTGCGCCAGCCATCCAGCAAAGCGAGCCATCACAACTGATAGCGTAGAGTGAACCTACACGACTTCCTGACACTAAGGCTTCGCACTTCAGTAACAGAAATATACTGAACATTTTCATTTTGATACATTTGTCACTTACTACAGAAACTACATATGCCTGCTCTGTGTTGGTAAGATAGTGAACTATGTGTACAGATCCTACACAGTATTGTGAAGCCCGCAAAGTGGTTCACCATGATATTAAGTTACATCACGATATATGCACATTTTACCATAATCAGCAAGTTGAAGATGATTATTGTATTTTTTTTATCGTTTCTGACTGCAGGTTTTGAGGATGTACTGGTGCCACAAACAAATTGTACATGCCCATGTGATTGTTTTCCACTACAACCGTACATCATAATCACACAATGTAAGACTACCTATGAAGCAATGTCCTTTCTGTCCGGAACATAACCGAGCCATGTGTAGTGTAGTAGTGAATTATCAGTAGTTGAAAGTTATGGTTTTTAGCCAACTATCCGATGGAAAAAGTGATGGCTGAGCAACAACACATCCAGGCCGCACTTATTCTAGTCAACAAGTGGTCAGTTTCTATGTTCTAAGGTAGTAATCCAGGCCGCACTTCTTCTAGTCAACAAGTGGCCAGGTTGCTATGTTCTAAGGTAGTATCTAAGTGTTGACTTTGTTGAGAAAAAACAGATCCCTTGTGATAACAGGCGACGAGGTAACTGTTGGCTGAGAAACATCACATCCTGGTCGTACTTCTTCTAGTCAACAAGTGGTCAGGTTTCTATGTTCTAAGGTAGTATCTATGTGTAGACCTTGTTGAGAAAAAACAGATCCCTTGTGATAACAGGCGACGAGGTAACTGTTGGCTGAGAAACATCACATCCTAGTCGTACTTCTTCTAGTCAACAAGAGGTCAGGTTTCTATGTTCCAAGGTAGTATCTAAGTGTAGACCTGGGTGAGAAGACAGATCCTTTGTGCTAACAGGCGACGTGGTAAGTGTTAGCTGAGAAACATCACATCCTGGTCGCACTTCTTCTAGTCAACAAGTGGTCAGGTTTCTATGTTCTAAGGTAGTATCTAAGTGTAGACCTGAGTGAGAAGACAGATCCCTTGTGCTTACAAGCGATGTGGTAAGTGTTAGCTGAGAAACATCACATCCTAGTCGTACTTCTTCTAGTCAACAAGAGGTCAGGTTTCTATGTTCCAAGGTAGTATCTAAGTGTA
>PNEQ01106568.1:0-10531 GCA_003012365.1 Medauroidea extradentata
ACTGCTTCATCCTTGTCTTGTAAGTCACTATCTGATGTCATGTTCGGTTGTGGTGTTTCCAAGTGAACTGTCTGAATGTTATCGTTGGTTTTACATACCTCGGAGTCCATGTCTTCGTCCTCCATACTGGAGGTACTTACCACTCTATTGAAAGGCGAATGCCTTAAATCTCTTCATTTTGACTCTCACCATGCTTCTTAATGTCGCACTGGCAATGAGAGACACAAGGCACAATTTGACCCTCCGCCTATAATGAAAGGGAAAAAAACTATTTCGCTCAAAATGCCTAATCGACAGGACTGATAGAGACTGTCCTACCTAGCCGACACTCCGATAAAAACTCCATAAATACATAAAACAGCAGTCTTCACGAAAACCATTACAAGTAAACAATACATAAAATAATATTTTGGTTGAAAGCATAACTACTTTGATTGGTTCTTCAGATCATGTGACAACAAATTCAAAGTGCCAACTTGAGAATAAATACTGCTGTCTAGGATAAGTGACCCTCAGCTAAGTGTCACCTAAAAAAACACACATTTTAATGGTGAAACGCCATTTTCATAAGTATCAGAATTAAGGGACCCTTAAGCTTAACTTTCCCTTAGCTGAGGGCTTGTTTAGGGGATGTTGGTGAAACCGGCCCTTAGAACGCTGGCCGGTAACATTATTTTTTGCAAGGTGTAAGGCACCAAGGTTATCACAAAAATTGTGGTTTGATCACTAGGGGTCTGCGGATCAATTTCTTTGATGAGTGACCTTAACCATAGGGTTTCTTGTACAGTAAAGGACAAAACAGTATATTCTGACTCTACTGTTGACAGAGCTACTGTAGTTTGTTTCTTGCTGTACAAAGAAATTAACCCCCCCCCAAAAAGCTTGAAACAACTCCATGTAATAAAACACCTGTTATTGGTTTCGTTACCCCAATCTGCATCACTGTAAAATTCTAACTGTTTATTTCCAACCTTAGATAACTGTAGTTTCAGGTTTACACTACCTTTCAAATACCTAAAGATTTGTTTCACTGCCAACCAATGTTTAAGCTTGGGATGTTTGTTGAATCTACTTACGGTGCTGACTGCAAAACAAATGTCAGGTCTACTTATTTGGCTCAAGTACAGTAGACTTCCTATAGCTTCTTGATAGGGAACATCTCCTCCGGAAGCGGCTGTAGGTTCACTCCAGGCACCATTGGAGTGGAAACTGGCTTGCATTCATCCATGTGGAACCTCTTCAACATCCCCTCAATGTGTGCAGATTGGTTGATGGAGACAGTAAGTTACCATTACCTATATCTTGATCAATGCACATTCCCAAACAGTGACTAACCTTACCAAGATCCTTGATTTGAAATTTGGACCCTAAATCCCTCTTCACCATGCAGCTCAGTTCGTCTTTATTGGCGAAAATCAGCAGGTCATCGACGTAGATTGCAATAATGATTTTATCATCACCACTTCTTTTGAAATATATGCAGGTGTCAGCACTCGACTGTGTCAAGTTTAGTTCGATAAGAACTTTGTGTAGCCGTTTGTTCCAACAACGGCCACTTTGTTTGAGTCCATATATAGCCTTCTTGAGTCTCCAAACACATTTGCCACTCTGATCTTCTGACTTTGATCCAGGAGGTGGAATGACGTAAATTTCTTCATCCAGGCTCCATGCAGATATGCCGTAGTGACATCAATGTGTGTGATATGCAAATCATCTTTCCCTGCTAGAGCAAACAAATATCGTAATGATGAATATTTTATGACAGATGAAAAGGTCTCTTGGTAATCTATGCCTTCGGTTTGTGCACATCCTTCGGCGACCAATCTTGCTTTGTATCTCTCAGAGTTATCTTCAGCCCTTTTTATTTTAAAGACCCATTTTGCGTGTAGTGGTTTCTTGTACGGTGAAAGTTCTGACCATTCAAACGTCTCATTCATCTCCAATGCATTCATTTCTTCCTCAATTGCTCCTTGCCACTTGGATCCATTTGGACTGTCCATTGCTTTCCTCACTGTCAGAGGTTCTTCACAATTTTCAGGGGCAAAATATGATATGAAATCTGGCTTTACTACAGGTTTTTTAATACGTGAAGATCTTCTAATATTTTTGCGTGACTCCTCAGTATTAATGCTAGCATTATCTCTACTGGCCAAAATATCCTCATTTGAAGTCTCATGTTCAATAACTGGAGCATCTTCAGCTTCACTGAATGTTTCAATTGGAGAACATTCTTCATTCACATGGTCTTTCTCGAGATGTAGAACATTATCTTTACAGAGTGGTTCAGTAGGTGCTTTTTGCGAACGATCTTCATTCATATGGTCATTCTGGAGACTTATTTCTTTTTCTGCTGAAAGGTTTGTGGCAGGTGTTGAAGCACCTCGTTTTTCAAAAAACACTACATCTCTGCTGACAATCACCTTACCGTTTCCAGGATCAATGAGACGATACCCTTGAACATTATCGGGATAACCAACGAAAATAAGTTCCTTTGATTTTGGATCCCACTTTTTGTGTGTCTCGTCTGGTACCTGTGCCATTGCTCGACAGCCAAAAATTTTAAGGTTACCAAGATCAGGCTTTGAACCCTTCCAGGTTTCGTATGGCGTCCGACCCTTGACAGCTTTGGTTGGGGAATGGTTGTTCAGGTAAACAGCGGTGGTAACTGCTTCTGCCCAGAACACCTTTGGTAAACTAGCATCCATCAGCATGCTCCTTGCTTTCTTTATAATAGACCTATTGGCACGCTCAGCGACCCCATTCTGCTGTGGCGTATACCTCCCAGTTTGTTGGTGTTGGATGGCGAGCTTGGTCAGCTGCCTATTCAGGTAGCTATTGGTGTACTCTCTACCACCATCAGAGCGAAGAACTTTTACTTTCTTCCCGGTCTGCCGTTCAGCCATTGCAATGAATTCCAAAATTAAATCCGGTACTTCATTGTTTTGTTTTACGCAGTATATGTGTGTATATCTCGACAAGTCATCTATTAATGTCAGAAAATACATGTTGCTGCCAAGTGAGGACTCCTCAATTGGTCCACACAGGTCGGAATGTACAAGCTCAAGTAATTCCTCTGCTCTTTTCTGGCTTGGCTTGAAGCTAAATCTTGAGTGTTTCCCTATTAAGCACACTTTACATTGTTCAGGAAAGTCTGTGACATGTTCCATTCCTTTTGCCATTAGTTTTAACTTATATTTTATGCTAGCACAGGCACAAAATCATCAAGAGGAGTCGCAAGAAAAAAAAAGAGGATATGTGCTGTGCATTGATTCACTCGTCCGAGTACAGTTTCAATGCGGGTGGAAGGAGGGTGTGCTGGCCTTCGGGCCTAAAACTTAAATTTTGCCATTAGTTTTAACTGGATCATTCTTGTCTGGCTGAGGTAACCCAGTCTACGATGCCACAAGTATTTTTCCTCTTCTGCATAGAACACTGGCGTGACAGGACTTTCATTAACAATAGCATTTGTGTTCAACCTGTAAATGTCATTACTTTGTGAGGCAGTAGCAATAACCTCACCATTGCTGTTGATTATCTCACCTCTATTCTTAACGAACACTGTGTAACCTTTATTTGTTATTTGACTCACTGACAAAAGGTTAGCATAATGCCCTGGTATGTAATGAACATCATATGCAGTTACATTTTTTAACTTCATCATCTACAACTACACCAACATCAACATTCCCAATGCAAGATGATGTCAGCTGAGAATTATTGGCAATTGTTATTTTGAGTTTAGTATCAGGTGAAATACTTCTCAAATAAGATTCATTGGTACACAAATGGGCAGATGAACATGAGTATAGATACCAAGGCTCTACATCTTGTGTGCTGGTAGAAGAAGAAAAATAGGCTAGAAGTGCATTACCTTCTTTAGAATTTCTGGCTTGATTAGTTTTGTCGCGGCTGGGGCAGTTATTGGCAAAATGACCAAGTCTATTACATGCAAAACACCTGACTTGCTTCTTATCTCTATAGGCCTTAAATGTACCTCTTGAATACAATGCAGACTCTTCACGAACTTTTGCATTTGTAGGTAACCTAACATCCTGAAGTAACTTAACTTTAATCGAGTCGCCTGGTTTGGTATACCTGAACTTTCCAAACCCATGATCATAGGTTTATAGGTATCTGGGAGACCAGCTAGAAGCAAGGCACCAATCCATTCTTCCCCTACTTTAAAGCCAATCTCGTTTAGGCACTGAGAGGTAGAAGTAATGCTTACATACTCTTCATCAGACTCGCAATTTACCAACTGTTTCGTAATTAACTGTTTTAACAGTCCTACATTTCTTGTCAATCCTGAGTCTTCAAATGCCTTCTGAAGATTTTCCCATGCTTCCTTGGCAGACGTAGTGGTCTCGATGTGTGGATATACTACCGGATCAACTAATAATATGATTTTTGCTCTGGCTTTGCGATCCTTGTCGGATGTGGTGCCCGCCTTTGGTGTCCCTTCGACCACGTCCCACAGTCCTTCGCACTCCAAATAAGCTTTACAGGCAAATTTCCAAGAGAAGAAATTTTCCCTGCCTTTTAACCTCTCTATTGAAGGAAGACCGATAGAAGCCATGATACACGAACACGTGCTTTTGATAACATTAACTCTTAACAGATCCACACGAACATCGCGTGAATATTAAACAAAAAATTAACTTGTTTTGCATCCTGGGCCCATAACCTGATGGACTTTTTGTAAATAACTACACAAGTTCACATAAATAACACATCTTTATACAATATGCCATGTTGTGTTATACACCAAGAATAAACAGTTTTGAAGAAAACCATAGACTAATTATACTAAACATGGCAAACACAGTCATAGTTAACTGGTTAAAACAACACAAAGATAATATGTTTGATCACACTTCCAACAGTACTTGTCACACACAAATTCTAGATGACTGCACATAATTTTACACAAAGCATGTATTGCAACACTTTGCTGCTATAAGCAGCAAAATGTCGCAATGTACATTTCAGCAAAGAAATGTGCCTTATTTGTGTGCTCTATTAACAATACCAGTCTCTAAGTTTCTGTGCTGTCTTTTGTTTACACTGATAGCTTAGCGACCTCTTCCAACCTTTAGGATTCCACGCTTACGAGTATTTCTGTGAATTGGAAAATGTAATTTCCAGTGTCTAACTTACCTTCCAAAAGGTAATGTAAGGTACTTGGCCTACCCATCCTATCCTTTTCTTTTTCTAAATTTGTTTGTTGTGCAGAATTGTGGTTTCATGTTGGCATAAACGTAACGTAACCGTAAACTTAACTTCCGTAACTTCTTAAATACGTTTATACACGGTTTTCGGTATCAGCACATGTCTAATGTGATCCCGAGATGCTTCGTGGGGCGCTAGTTATAATGAGGGGGCGTCGTCTAGTGTTTGGGAAACCTGGCTTGCCTAATACAGTGCGTCGAGATCGCCGTGTGTTAGAGTTAAGAGAAGACGTGGGAGTTATATGTAAGTCGTAAAACCGGGACTCAACACCTCTATGTTGGTGTAGACCGCAGCAGAAGTGCAGCAGGACACTTTCAATTAAAGTAGATATATTTTCAATTGTAATTAATGTGTAAAAACCATTAATTTACGAGCAGTGGGCTGCACCATAAATACAAGTAATTTCCGTTAACAATTTGAGGCTAAGGAAAGTGTAATCACGTATGTAAAATCATTTGTTATTGTTTCATGAAGGGAGAATGCCATCTTGTAATTTTTCCTTCCTGTGGATTGCCCAGAGATATGTATAGCCTTAAGGATCGCCGAGCGCGATGAAGTATGGTAAATGGATGCTGGAATAATGTGATTTATCTGAGGAAACAAACGTTTCAATGAGTTTAGGAATGCTCTCGGTAGGTAGAGTGCTAACCTAGGAAGGTCATGCCGTGGTGTGCCATCTGTGGGCACTTCCTGTGAAGAGTGAGGAGGATGCTGGGAGCTCAGCTTCCCGGCCTTAGCTATCTGACTGTCGAAGTGATCGGACGTGTGCGGGGAGAGCTCCCGTGGGCACACGTGCCATGGAGATCCTTTAACATCGGGGCTACAGCACCTTTCTTTTTGGTAACGTGAGCCGTCGGGCTGCGCATTTAATTAATTTTGTTCCGAATTTAGATATTTATATTTTTTTACAGTATAACTTGAGAGTTGGTTTTTGAGGTGAGAGCCCACCGCGTGTGTTGTACAGGGATTTGTAACTGTGTTGCGTAGATTGAATCTGAGTATTCAATAAACATCGTTCTACTAAATTGTACTTTCATCATTTACTGTAATAGTAACCCCAGGGTGCATCTAACTATATTTATATTTGGTGATTTTCGCTCTTCTCTTCTCGTACCCACGACACTGAGGTAAGAGCTCGTAACTCTATCACTGAACTTTCAGCTAGCCGAGGACATACCAAATCCAGCAATATACGATGGATGAATCAGAGGGCGCGTTTGTGCGAGCACGTGGTCAGCGTAGGTACAACGAGCACGTGGTATGTGTGTGAAGGAGAATAGTGCCACCACAATAATACGTACAGTGAATTTCTTTTTAAATTTTGTGTACACACTAAGTTATTGCATTTCAGAATGGAATCAATAATTACAAACACAAGATCAAATAGTTGCGACAAATAAGCCACCAATATGACATGAGAGACAGAAGTATAAGTACTTACAGTCTGATACAGTACTTGTAGACAGGTGCACACACTTCAAAGGATGAAACATTTTTCTTTCACTAAACGTCTCAACCACCGAAGAAAATGTACTATCCTTTAACGAGTACGTGTGGCCAAGTATCAGACATTACTTGTACTTCTTTCTATCATGTAATAAATATGATTACTAATTTTGTCACAGTGTGAAGATCCCTATACTTTCTGTGTTATTGTAGCTAAACCACAAAATAAGTGTGAAGTATAGTACAGTCAATTCATTGTTTAATTATAGTAAAATTGTATTGAAATTCTACATACATGTTTGAACCAAATGTATACTTCTTAAGCTGATCAATTCAGGAAATTTTTATATTTACAGTCTCCGCTGTTTTTATAAAGTTACTGCTCAAGTAGTTTTTCCAGGTAATTATGTAACTTTGAATAATATCTAACAAACTTGAAATTCTTTTCCAGTTTTTATTTATTTATTTTGGCGTCCTCTATTGGATCCCTAATTAGGAATATGGAGAGTGTCAATGTTATTACAATTGACGGCGGCCGCAGGGCCAGCGTATGGGTTAAGCCCATAACGGTGCAAGTGTGTCCTTTTCCACCCATTCCGCTACCCCAGTGTATATGCATGCCAAATCATTTAGTGCGAAGTGTATTGTGTATCAAACAGCAGTGTACAGTATGTGCTGAAGGCCACCAAGGGTTACCATGTTCGCTATGTTCACTTTCATGTTTTCAGCAGACATTTATAAATGCATCATTCACTATCGGCAAAATAAGTAACGTAATTTATTATGTAATTCTGTGTGTACCATTTTCGTAAGGTATTAATATTAATATTCCACGTGCACGAGGAATCGGGAGACATCGGCACTCATCCTTCACCATACGAGGTTCGTTTTGGTATTGTTTTAATCAGCATAATTTTGCACACGCGTTGCTAAGGTTATTTTGTATTTGTGTAACATTTTAAGGGCATAATTCATGTTTTTGTGACCGACCACATGCAGGTTATGACACTGCCATTGTGTTCAGCATACATGTGAGCAGTACGTTGTAAATTCATTTCATTATCACACACTCACACAATTCATCTCGTTGAGAGCATCACTCTGTGTGCAGCGTGTTACGTGCCACTCACCCCACCACCGGCCTAGCATAGCTCGCCACAGTTTTCGCACTGTACCGTTAACATCACTTGTAGAGCCCTACCACACTACAACGTGCACGGGAACAGCTGCCTTGTGACACGTTAGTTAGGCACGTGGTCACCGCAACTCAACTCTCTACGCCAGCTTCCAAGTGAACTTGACAGTCCATCATTGTGGCCGCCAGTCCCTCGCTGCTTAAGGAGGTGCACCTTCTGGTGTCGTAGACTCACCTCGTACACCAGCTCCACACTGATCACTCACCAACCACGTGCGATATACCAGCCGGTTGTAGTCACCACGCAAAGTTCACTATCACTTGCACTATCGTGTGCTTTAGGGTTATTGTTACTGCAAGGGACGCATCACTACGTTTACCTCGCTGCGTGCGTAATTCAGACATTATTTTGGCACTGTGTACCGTAAGCGCAATAAATCATCTGTAAGTGAAATACTGTTCACATAATTTCTAGACACCTAATATTGCTAGTATAGGCAACGTAAGTAATCAGGCGTACTGGGGGCCAATATCCAGTAAGTGTGCAGTTCTGGTATAGTCAGTGTCATATGTGTTAATCCATTCAAGTGCTTTCACCACTCAATCACGCACATCAACGCGCCGCGCGTTAAGTGGCTTTCAATCACCCATCGTTAAGTGACTTTCAATCACTCCCATCAACGTGTTGGGTGGGATAGCGAACACACCGAACAAACCACACCCTGAGGCCTAAGAGTCTCGAAGTGCAGTACCTGGGGAGTATTGCTGGCGCCCAATCACTCACATCAACTGCGTAGTTCGCTATCCCGACCCCACCCGAGGTAGTAGGCGTTACAATACATATCATTAAAGACAAAACAAATAATTGAAGTTTAAACAATCTACAATAAATAATTACATTTTACAATAAACATAAAGTAGGCTACCTTGCAGCTATCAAAGCCTGAAATGTCTGATAAGTTCCCAGTAACACACTAATACAAAATTATTTACATAGATTCAGGATACAACAAAATGTATTGTTCACATGTACTTAAGCCTATTTACTACACATAAACCAAAAAATATAATCACTGCATTTACATTTAAGTTTACATAATTTTGATTCCTATAAGTGCAGATACAATTTGTAGGCCTATCAGTTTCGTCTAAATCACCTTATACTGTGGTTTAATTAGATAGTTTTATTAATTAACTTCACACAGCCTTCTGTTGTTTGCACACTAAATAACTGGCGTATGTTTTACTGTCTTTGTAATTGTAAAATAAAATCTGTCCAAAATCGAATTCTTCCGGATACATAAATTTGTTAACATTTCTGAAGGTTTCACTTATTAAGGTTGGCAGTCAAACACAAAAAAATTCTGCATACAAAAAATTTTTGCTATTTGCAGCAAAATACAACATGTGATGTATGGAAAAATGCATTATCGCATACACATATTCCTTATGTAGAGGCTTAATATTTTATCTTGCAGCATATTCTACTCCAGACAATACAGTGGCCAATTCTGAAACTTTATTGCCAATTATCTTAAGTTTAGTCACTTGAATGAAGTACTTGCATAAGAAGATATTACAATTTATATTTTTTAAATATTGCAATGAGTGGCTGAACTTACAGTATTCAATTTTTGTGTGATAAAACACATTTACAATACTGTACTGGAAGACAATAATGCTAGAAATGCTTTTATAATCATCATTCTCTTTTTGAAAACATAAACACGTGTTAAATAGCAAATGTACAACCTCAAACCAAAAATTTGTATCACAAAATCCATAATTTAACTTAAGGGGAGGATTGAAGCTCTAAAAATCGTCACTCTTACAAATATTAATTCTACTAATATATGATGGTAGATGGGTTCGTAGGCGTACCACCCACTACTCCGCACGCTTGTATATGTACATGGGTTCCTCGTGGCAGAAGGCAGTGTCGAGTTAGTGTTCCGAGGGGTGACACCTATGTCGCTCCGCTCCCTGCGACCTTGAGTGTTGACCGCGAGAGCTCAGGGTCTTCCCCTCTCCCCGCACCAAGGCAACACTGACTCCTTGCTGCAGCGTTGCCAAACGTTCTAGTCGCCACAGCTGACAGGGCAGGTCAAGCTTGCTTCCTAGTTCCTACAGTTCTGTGCCTGGCGCGAGAGGGTGGCTATACTAGCGAGCATACCTCTCGCGCGACCGCCAATACTTCGAAACTAAACACATCGCCAATCATAAACCATTCAGTCAAATGACGTCAAAATTTTTACACCGTATCTTTGTAGTGTTTTACTGTTTATGGTATGCGTCGATTTTCTAAAATTCTCTTACATCATTGTTTAAAAAAATTTTTAATTACCTGCTGCAGAGCAAACTCCTACATTCGAGAAACTTTTTTGTTTTCGGATATAGACCTCCCCATCCACGAACGAAATGTAGAGGAAACTGTAAATTATATATTTGTGCCCCACTGCGAGTGTTAATCGTAGTTCCATGGATGCGAGTTCGATCGCAGAAAATATTTCAGTGATGTACGTTCTTCCCGACTACAAGCACTCCCTCGCTGCATCATATGTGTTAACGAAATTATCAGTGTTGCATGTTAGCCTACTTTCCGAAGGAAAAATAGGCGTAAAAATTACTTTTCCGTCCGTATGTCCGTGTTCGCGTGTAGTCTGTGTGTCATGAAAACTTTTAAACTCAATCACCTAATGCAACCAAACTTGGTACGTACAC
>PNEQ01106570.1:0-14049 GCA_003012365.1 Medauroidea extradentata
ATGCTTCGTAGCGCTCTTTATCCTCTGGCCGTCCAGTTAACTGTGATGGTCTACTTGAGAAGTTGCTAGGTTTAAGTTTTCCTGTACGAAAGTTGACACTACACATTTGGTGATAGCAAGCATCTGCTGCATGAAGATCGGATACAGCAGACTGAATTCGATCACGCACTTCCATAGCCCATTGATCATTACGCTCGTCCCAGTCTCTCAGCAAATGTTCGTGAAAGCTTGTAGTGCGGACAAAAAAAGACTGGTTGTTTAAAATATGCCGCTGAGTAATTTTTTCCCCACAGAATAAACAGTTTTCCTTCCATATAAATGATGGTCCTTTAGATCTTACACCACATATATCAGGTGACTTTGTCGGCAGGATATTAAAAGAGGCCTTTAAATTTACAAATCTTGCTCTGCATTTCTTATGAACACGTTGGCCAATGTTAACATGGAAATCACTTATTTTGCGTTCCTTGCAGACTATGTGAATTCCTTGCACACCTTCATTCGTTAATTTAGAATATTCTTCATTACTTAAAGCTGCATTACAAAGGAAACACTGCTCTTCATCTACCTCCATCTTATCTTGTTCTGCTGTATTTTCCCTCTTACCAATTTCCACTTAGATGGTTTCTTCCATCGTCACTCTCAGTAGCAAATAAAAAATCTGTAAAAAAAATGAAAGTATGCGTAATATTATTTTATACACTAGTGTACTTGCACTCATATATCAATTATTTGTTACATATTACATTTTAAAACTTTCACAAAATAGCAGACAACGTGCACTGTTCATTAAAGTACTCTAGAAAGATAACTATCCATACTACATGTATGAAACAAAAATATTATTACAGAAAAAAAGACACGCTACATTTTATATCCAGTTAATTTTTGTTAAAAAATGCACAGTTTCTTTGATATTCTCGCTCATTTGAGCCAAAATGCAGATTTAAGGAAGTTATGTTACTTTTTTGGAAATAGTTCAATCTGTGTAGTTAGAGAATGAAATATGATATATTGATGAAACAAAAAGTGTCTTACAGGAAATTTTATATTCTTTAAATTTTGTTCCCATAATTTTTCTTGTAAAATGTACCGATTAGAAGTAATTAATTATTTTTTATTTGAAAGTGTTATTTTTTCAAAATGGCGGCTATCCTACACCTTTGGCGATGGTAGACACTTCAGAATCGGATTCCTTAGACTTTTTCCGTTAAGAAACCGTTAGGTTCATTTCTGTAGCAATTAGTTCCCCAGATGGCCATAAATTTGAATAACTTTACTAGATTAATAGTGGGTATAATTCCCTTAACTTACCTATCGCTGCTCCGCAGATATTTGTAATGTGTGGGTCCCAGGTTAAAGTTCGGTCTTGTGTTATACATAGGTATTTAGCAGTTTTTGTGTATGGGACGTATTGGTTAAGAAACTTTAGTTGCGTGTTTGGTGGTGCGCGTTTTTTAGTAATAATTAGGGCCACGATTTTGTCGCGAAAAGATTTTTGCCCCACTTTGTTTCAGTGACTCACGTGCACATCGGCAGTTCTGTGTCAAGTTTGTTGGCAGCGTGTCTATGTTCAGACACGTTTCTCATTTGACTGCACCAATCAGAATAAGATTATTGTGAGTCTGTGCGTCTATAATTTGTCAAGGCAAGTGAGAGTAAAATCATCCAACCACAGACGATGTAGTAGAGCTGCAGGTGTGCACATGACGCATCGAAACCAAATGTTGCAAAAATCTTTTCGCCGTAAAATCGTGGCTCTAGTGATAATTAATATTTAGATTTGGCCGGCTCCACTCGGCCAACTCATTATTCATTTAGGGTCGTGTATGATAACTAATTAATCACAAACATATATTAGTAGTATATTCTGGGCGGTTCTGGCACAAGGGGATGGGGGATCGGATTGTCGGGTTCGATGATGACGTCACCGCCGCCATCTTGGATAACGTTATTTTCGCGTTTTTACCTCAAAATTTCCCTTTTAACCTCAAAATCATTACAATTTCCCATTTTCCCACAAAATTTCCCGAATTTACCTCACCATTTACCCGGAAAATTAAACAAATACTCAAACATACCATATTGCTCAATCAGGCTGGAGAAGGCTGAACACGGAGCAATTGCAGCCTGAATTAGCAATATTTCTCATCAGCAATTATGTTTCCAGCATCCATATTGTCCGGGATACCTGCGGTCAATTAATTTAATCAAATAAACTATAAGGGTTTTCTCAGAGTCTTCCGAATTTTTTTCTAATTCGCATTCCTGTCACCACCACACACACTTCACAATGTAAAAATATATTTCTATTAAAAATAAGTTAAGTAAATATCTATAACTCACCTGTATGGACTCCTCTACTCTCTCTCATGTTAATAACTTAAACCCGACTTCTATTCTAGCTATTCCCGTGCCAGTTTCAAAAATTCAATCAAATAAAGTATAGAGGTTTTCTCAGAGTCTTCCAATTTCTTTTTTACTTCGCATTCCTTCCTTACCCCACTTACATCCCATATAGAAAATATGTATTTTAATTAAATTAAAAAAATAACCAACACTGTGCCTAGACGAGGCTTCCTTAGTACCAGACCATACTTTACACTCAAGTCACGGCCAGACACCTCCCCCTCCCCTCATCATCGCCGACCTCTTTTAGCCATCCCATTTCTTCCCAAATCATCACATACATGAAATCATGTGACACCACTCCCCTCCATTTCATGATACCATCCTGTACCACCTCCCCCTCCTCGTCGAGTCAGCACATACATGTGTCGCAGTATGGTGCAATACTAACCTCTGACCTTCCCCTTTTGCTCTCCTATCACATTAGTCGTCACATTCCCTAAGATGTGACATCATATTGGTGTTGTAACATGACGCAACTCTGTAGGTGACTTTCAGTATCAGCACTTAGAATGATTCAGTATACCTAACAGACTCCATCTTCCAAAACTTTGGCTGTAGATTTTTTTTTTGTTCTATCTGCATTCATCTACTGTTTCAATAAATCCTTGATTTATCCTATCACTATAACATTAATCATGTTCCAGCCACTACCAGTGACAGAGTTAAGCCCGCTTCACACACTACAGTGACGTGTCAGTGCAGTGACCCACCCGCGAGGACACCGATAAGAGCGAAAATATTGTTGCGTGCCATGTACCTGGAGGCCAGTGGTCGGCGGCTGTTTCGTAACACTTTGTGGACTGGCCCCTGACTCATAGGCTGAGCAGCTACGTGATGGAATTTACGCCGAAGCTACATCATAGATACCTGTCCCAACTGCGTCTTAACCCTACGAGGGCAGCCTACGTGACTCATTTAATGTCCGATACATGTATTACTGTCTATTTTTTTACCCCTGTAATACGATTATTCCCCGACTGTTTCGAGTAGTATAAAACCGCAGAATCGGCATATTTGGGCAGTGTTCATTATTGGTCGTGCTGGAGGAAGGTGCTATGGTTGTGGAGATAGACTGGTGGAGACATCTTGGTGACGTCAGAGTCTACTGTGAGGCAGCAGGCGGCTACCTTCGGAGCAGTGTTGGACGAACCAACAGGACTGCTGCAGCGGGCTGACGGGCGAAGAAGGAGGTATGCGACGTGAGTCAAACCGAAGACCTCAAGAGTGAAGACGGAGGTGCATTCGGGGTGCTGCGCAGCACACGACGATTCATCACCACGGAGGACTATTATGGTTGTACACTGTCACTATTTGAAAGACTGTAGATTGGATATATGACTGAATTTTATTGTGATTTGTACTGTTTAATTAATTGATGGTAAATATTTTGTGCTTTAATTGTTAAAGTTAATTAATGTGTCTGTGACACAGTAGTAATTGTGTGCCAAACTAATTGTATTGTGTGAGTTATAGTTGATTACTGTTTTGTCAATTTCGTAGCTTTGTGAGCTATTAAATCCAGTACTTAATTTAACTCTTTCATTTATAATTATAAGACCTCTATCTCAAAGTAACTCATGGGTATTGCCCACATACAAATTTTATGTATCATACAGGCGAGAGTTCCAAAACCAGTTCGAGATTGTAGCAACCATAAATGGTTGGTCTGATCAGCAACATGCTTACTATCTTGCAGCTGTGCTGAGACGACCTGCTCTCAGTATACTCCAGTAAC
Organism: Medauroidea extradentata; assembly: GCA_003012365.1. Lineage (NCBI taxonomy): Eukaryota > Metazoa > Arthropoda > Insecta > Phasmatodea > Phasmatidae > Medauroidea > Medauroidea extradentata. Next base: position 4,148 of record PNEQ01106570.1, read on the forward strand.
TTCCAGAACAACAACGTCTGGAATACTCGACATTAGTTACTGCCCTAGAGCTGCGTTTTCTAGACAAGTACTTACAACATGCTCACCATGCCCAACTAAGGAGCCACACCCAGAGGTCAGGTGAGCCACTGCAAGAATTGTGGCATGACATTGTGCGACTCGCCCATTTGTCGCTTGATGGGAGTCCAGAACAGGCACGAGATATCGTAGCAGTCTGCTTCTTCGTTGATGCCATTGCCGATATAGATGTGCGTCATGCAGTGAGCCTTGCCACCCCAAGGACTATGCAGGATGCCCTGGCCAGAGCAGTGGAGGTCGAGTCTGCAAGAGGGCCATCAATTCGGCACGCTGTGCGGGCAGTCGCACTGTCAGGCGACGAGAGAGATGACCGCCAAGGGAACATCCTGAAGAGAATAGAAGCCCTGATGAATGTACTAATGAATAGAATCACTTCGATCACACCTAGCTCTCGACCACAGAGGCAACCAAAGTGTTGGATGTGCGAGAGACGTGGACACCTGAGAGCCCAATGCAAGCAGCTGCAACAAAATAACATTAACCAAGAGCAATATGAGACTGCTAAATCCACTCAGCCATCGGCTGTGCTTTGTCAGCGACCAGAGGGACGACTGAAGTGTTGGACATGTGGACGACCCGGATATCTGCGAGCCCCAGTGCACACTATGGCAACCTAATAACTGTGGTTATGAGTCAGGACGACATCTAACAGAAGGAAAGACACTGACGGCGGAACATAAGGCCCCCTGTATCTCATCGAGTACGCTCAGTGAAACAAGAGGGTAATGCAATCCTAGTGGAGGGCTGGATAATGTTTCTTGCCACATGGTTGTAGACACTGGAGCAACGATTACTGTTGTCAGACCGGAGATCTTAGGATCTTCTCCCCAGCGATCACATGGCCATAAGTCCAGACAAAGCTTTCGGACGACTGTGACAGGTGAGACTATGCCAATGAAGGTGTGGAGGAAGGTAGAATTGAAGTTGGGTGACCTCTGCGCTGAACACGAAGTGTACATAGCCGACATTGAAGATGAATGTTTACTGGGCCTGGATGTGTTGCGCAAGTTAGAGTGCTGTAAAGATACTCGGTCAGGAGTACTAAGGGCTGGCAACCAAGAACTGTTAATGATGCCATGAAGCGAACTATCCTCGCCAGCCAACTGCCGAGTGGTCTGTTGCGATATGGCTGTTTTCCTGGCATCCAGCGAGATTGTTATCCCTGCACACTGTCAAGGCAATTTTGTGCGGTGTGTTGCTCTGGTCGAACATAAGGAAAGAGAGCTCTGTCTCCCGAGCGACCTGATGTTCGGACGACCGGTGGAGGAAGGCCAGATTGCATCCCCAGTGTATGCCAGCGAGTTACATGCAAGTTGGTTCACACTCTCAACTTTGCCCGGCAACACCTTAGGATCAACACCGACAGCATGAAGACTCGCTACGATAGGAATGCACCAGATGAAACATTCCAAGAAGGACAACTGGTGTGGTTGTACAACCCTCAGAGAAAGAAGGGGTATTGTCCCTAGCTGCCGAAGAATTGGGAAGGCCCTTATGAAATAGCGAACAAGATCAATGATGTGGTGTTTAGAAATGTTCGTCGAGGCTCTCGAGCGAGAGGACCTAAAGTTGCTCACATTGACAGATTGGCCCTCTACGATGGACCTGAGGCTGCTGTGTCTGTTTGGAATGAACAGACTTAATGAGGGGACAGTGTTGTGTGCCATGTACCTGGAGGCCAGTGGTCGGCAGCTGTTTCGTAACACTTTGTGGACTGGCCCCTGATTCATAGGCTGAGCGGCTACGTGATGGAAGTCACGCCGAAGCTACATCATAGATACCTGTCCCAACTGCATCTTAACCCTACGAGGACGGCCTACGTGACTCAATTTATGTCCGAAACATGTAGTAATGTCTATTTTTAGACCCCTGTAATACGATTATTCCCCGACTGTTTCGAGGAGTATAAAACCGCAGAATCGGCACATTTGGGCGGTGTTCGCTATTGGTCGTGCTAGAGGAAGGAGCTATGGTTGTGGAGATAACTGGTGAAGACATCTTGGTGACGTCAGAGTCTACTGCTGACGGGCGATGAAGGAGGTACGCGATGGGAGTCGAACCGAAGACCTCAAGAGTGAAGACAGTGGTGCACTCGGGGTGCTGCGCAGCACACGACGATTCATCACCACGATGGACTTTTAAGTTTGTACGCTGTCACTATTTGAAAGACTGTTGATTGGATATATGACTGAATTTTATTGTGATTTGTACTGTTTAGTTAATTGATGGTAGACATTTTTGTGCTTTAATTGTCAAAGTTAATTAACGTGTCTGTGACACATTAGTAATTGTGTACATAACTAATTGCGTTGTGAGCGTTATAGTTGATTACTGTTTTGTGTATTTCGTAGCTTTGTGAGCTATTAAATCCAGTACTTATTTAACTCTTTTATTTAAATTTATAAGACCTCTATCACTAAAGAACTCGTGGGAATTGCCCACATACAAAGTTTATGGCTCAAACTTGTAACAATATGCTTCCAGGAATTTGAATTGTGTTATTCATACTCGCCTGTGACGTGGCAGTGACAGTGGAAACCGTGCTCCCACCGGCGCCGTATCGTGCTCCTCGTATTTCTTGCTGCCAATATTTTTCTCTTCACGGTCGCACCACTGGCAGATTTGTGTGTCGTGCAGTGTTCAAACATGAATGACAAAAAACTTATTGAGTTAGTACACGGTAATACAGTATTGTATGATCTATTTAATCCGAAGTACATGAACACGATGTTCAAGAATACAGTGTGGGCTAAATTAGGAGCGGAAATGAATACAACTGGTAAGTAAATGCATGTATTTAATTACTAAGCAACCACCCTTAAAACATTACAGTATTTCAAAGTGTTCAGAGAGTAATAATACTAGTTGGGGTTGCACACACTGAGTTTACAATTATAATCTCTCTATAGTTATTTTATGTCTGCTCATCTGTTTTGCAGTGTACTTGAGGTATGGTTATTAGCATTTGGGTAGGCCTATGTCTATATATTGCTTTGCCAAGGCAGAGACCCAGCTTCAGAAGAAAATTATTCTGTGAATAGTTCTCTGATACGGAATGCACTTGTCGTAACATTGCCCCCTTGCAAATGCAAATTGCGTAATGTGCTATTCCCTCTGCGCAAATCCACTTCCTGAGCAACATTATGATATGTATTTCTATAATATTTTTAATGAAGTTATGCAGTAAGCAATTGGTCAGAATTATATTATCTACGCATTCTGGGTAAGCTTGAATCCACCTGTTGTAAATTCGAAACTTTTTAAGACAATATTCCAAAAGTGTGTTTTGAAGTCATCCTGGCGCGACTCAAACGACGGCTGAAGTTACGCTTGTTGGCATTCAAATCATCCCCTGGATATGGTCGCATCAGGTACGGTTTAAGAGGAAATGCCTCATCCCTACAATGACATATTAGTGGTTGGTAAGGCAGTATCTGCAGGCACATTCAAAGAGCATCGTTAAAGTGCTTTACCTAACTTTTAATTAGCAAAAATCCCCCCGTCGCTATTTTTGTCACATTCCCCTACATCAGCAGCAATAAGGTTACAGTGAGCATCTATAAGTGACAACAAAACAACGGAAAATGTATTTTTGTAGTTAAAGAATAGTGATCCGGTGTTCGAAGGAGCCTGAACAACTACGTGCTTCCCATCCAATGCTCCGAAACACTTGGGTAAATTCAAAACTTCATGAAATCCCTTAACAATGTTCTTCCACATGTCTTCAATGGGAGTAGGCATCAATTCGTCCATCAATTATCACGCAGGTTTCTCGTACGATCTTGTGGACGGTACTATGGTCCATGCGATAGCTAAACGAAATCGCGTTTAACGCATCGCCAGTAACAAAATACCTGAAAAAATTAAAATTATATTCCCGCTAATGGTAATGTATCGAGGATATGTTTGTGTACATGTATTTCCATCACGTAAACACCAACATATTCAAATATTAATATTAAAGCTTTAAATAGATTTGCAATGATTTTAAATAATGTTCGAGACTTTTAAAATGTTAACAATTATAAAAATCTTCTAACTTGTTTTGAAATTATTTTTCTACTTTAAAAGTTAATATTAATTTTAAAAAAAATAGGTAAGATGTCTGAAATCCCCCGAAATATCTCGCAATCATAATTTTTTTTAACAAACTACTCCGAAATATAAACAAAGTTAAAAAAAATTGTTGCAATATTTTCCAGTATGTAACCGTTTCCATTTATATTTAATCACATAACCCAATACACAAATTACTCTCGAACATATATCTCCATGTTAAAACTACACTAGCGCCACATAATTTATTTCTAAAGATAATTTACAAGTAAAGTACATAAACTAACTTAACGTATTTTTTAAATGTTTCAGGGGCAGCATGCAAAACGAGGTGGGGAAATATAAGGGATAACGTCAGAAAGTCGCGGAAGAAAAATAAAACTGCAAGTGGTCAGAAGGCAAAAAATACTAAACTGAACAACTTTTACAAACAGTTACGTTTATTGAAAGACTTCTTCCAAGAGAGGGACACAGTCACCAACATTCATGACGAAGCAAGTAACGAGAACTTCACAAGTTGTGTTGACGCGGATAAGCCAGTATTAGGCGAAAACGAAGAAGTTATTCAAGACCACATAACCGATGCACACACTTCTGTGACTGCGCAGTCGCTAAGTCAGCAAACTTTGTCAAATACCAACCCGACAGGCTCAATGCAATGTGTGATTCCACGAAAGGAAACGAAACATTCGGTGCCAAATTCTGCTTCCCCAAAGACTGCCGCTGCTACAGTAATGGACTATCTTTTAAAAAGAACGAAATTGGTATTTCCTGTCCACCACCACAACAACATCCCGATGACGCTTTTCTTTGTAGAATTGCTCCTGCTCTGAAGAAATTACCCCCATATTATTGAAACTACGCTAAATCAGATATATTTGCTGACATTCAAAAGTACGAGTTAAAATTACTCCTAGACCAGCAACAAGTTCCATAAGCATTATCACAAGTGTCCTCCCCTTCGGACCCTGAACAACCTTCTGCTGCAGGAAGTTCTCATCACTCTTATTTTGTAAGTCATAATCAAGATCAACCAACTACTCCAGCCATATCTTAGTTGCAAGACTATTTTCAGAGCTACGTCGCACGGAACTAACTTCAAAAAATTTCTTGTGATATTTTTGCTTAAATCTGACAATTGTGATTTTCCTAAATGTGTGTGTTATAATGTTTTGTAAGAGTATCGTACATCTTTTGATTCATTTTCGTGTAGTTTTGAATTTCACACACATATAGCATGGTGTAATTAGTGGTGGCTGTAAACAAATGTTTAGTATTTAGATATCTAATAAATTTATAAATCGGCCAATCTGTCAAAGTTAAATGATTATGTGGGTAACAGGGACGCTCAGGCAAAAGAAGGGGCCGGGGCCGTTGGGTGTACAATACTCTGAGCCCTAGTTTGTGAGGGGCCTTACAGTGTAAAAATATAAAGAGAATATCCTAATTTCTTGGGTAAAATCCATTTTGTAAGTTATTTATCGGTTACCTGTTTTTAAACACACATATATTTTTCATAATGCAGTGTAATACATATTAATTTCATTTATTGGCTTATGTGAAAATAATTTTTAAAATATATAATTGTTTGCGAAGAAAATTAAAATATAAGAGGAGACACTGACGTTTGTCCATATGAATCTCTGGACGGGCCTAGTAATTAACTAACATACCTCAAGCATACGGCGAGTCGTTCTCCTGTTAAAATGGCTTTTCTCCAATGAGTGTCTTGCTTTTGCAGATCATGTTCCAATTTCTTCAACAATAAGTTAAAAGTGTTTTCTGTACATTTTGAAATATTCGTAAAACTTTACTCCATCGACCGTCAATTCACTGTACAGAGAGGCATAGTCCCCATCTCTTCCTCTTTTTTTTCCCACGTCTTATGAACCCATTGTCGTTTTTTCTCTTGTTGTTCCTCTTCATCATCTAAAATCAAAGCAATAGCCGAAACGTGATCTTCCGGAAACTTTGCCATTTCGCTCTCGCATACACTGCCGCACTCCGGACGTAACGCTGACTAGTGTGAATAGACATCACTGTGGCACCACGGCCGGCGAAATCCCGGATCGGTCATGACACTGACACGTCACTGTTGTGTCTGAAGAGGGCTTTAATCAACCTCTCAGATCTCTTTCTTTTTCACAGGCCATTCAAATGCACAAAACACATCAACCCATCAGTAACATTTACACCACATCAAATTTACCCAGTAAAACCATTTCAAGCGTACATAAATCTTTCACTATATCACCAGCAGTATAAATAAACGTTCTTCACCTATTTATCTCAACCCTCCTCCTACCCAGACTGGGTTTAGTTATTTCGTGAACTTTCACCTAAGACACTTTGCAAGCATATAACATTTACTTTAAGCTTTGCTGGTTTAACACAGCTGAACATGTTTTACACTAATAATACATTTATAATATATATTTCTTCTTGTTTTTGCACTAGAAATTGTATATTTACTAAAATGATTTCCAGATTAAATACATTTATAGAGTATTTTATTTCCATTAACAAACATTATTTCAACATTATAAAAGTAGAAAATCGTCACATTAGCTACACACTCAGTCGAAAATATATACGTACCGATAAAACACACAGTATTATAGTTTCCAAGTTCTTATCTTAACTCGCTAGGTAACTGCCTTTAAAATAGGATGTATTCGTAATTTGTTCACATAGTTTTATAAATAACATCCAGGTTTACAAATTAAGTTGCAGTAATTTAAATTATAATAATCTACTGTTACATAGAGACAATATATTTATTTATTAAGTAGCCTCGACACACTTGTTCTCAGTTCCAGATTATTCACAGAATCCAGGGTCCAGCCTGAAACCTCTTTACATATATTCTGTATATTTTTCTTAACAGCGTTTTTGATTTCATGTATATTATATACAGAAGCATTCGAGGTCTTAAATGCTATTCTGTTGTATTCATAAGCACACGGTTCTGGTTTTGTGTAGCTACAATCCAACCATATATTATATTTTAAAGGACCATGTTTTTCCACTTCGTTTGTAAGTTGGTGTATAATATTTTTTTTCATACTTTCTATGAACGAGCAAACATCTTTTAAAGGACTTGTCAAATTTGGCGCAACATGATTTTTTAGTTTTCCCTTGAAAGCATATTGCTTCAGAAAAAAGCCATTTATGTTAGGCTTCACCTTATCAACTACAAATCGTGGTTGCGATGTATGACCAGGCGACGAGATCATAGGTATTACAGACGAGGTACTCTTCCATTCAGCTTGAGAACATTTCTTCATATCGAATTCAAAAGATGAAGGCTGCATCTGTTGATCGACTGCAGCTGATACAGAATAATTTTTACAAAGTTTCCAGTGCTTCTTTAAATTACCCATGCGAGTGTACCATCGGTGACACTTATCACAATAGGTGACCCTACGGATGGTAATCCTTTCACATTTATTCTTCTCGTGTCTTCTTGCATCATGATCGTATGCAAATGTCTTGTTACAGTAGTTGCAAGGATACCTTACCATAGAGCTACCATCAGCATTTATCGATGATCCTTCGCACTTGTTCGGTACTTGCAGCAGGTGACGCTTTGCAGGCAATGTAGGAAAGCCTTTACATATTTTTAGATGCCTTTTCAAGTTACTACACCGTCCAAGCAGAGATTTAAACTTTTCACATGTAAACATAACATGCTCTGCATTACGATTACACCCAGCTTCATGCTGTCGAGCACTATACTTTTTAGCGAAAGTCTTCTTACAGCAATGACATGAATGAGTAACCGCTGCGAGATCCATCTTCAACCAACAGCACGTTATGTTAAGCCGATATGTTCTCTTCAAAGACTGAGGAGCAACTGAGCATTTTGATTCCAGCTGAAGCCATAACTACCTACCAGTATCATGTATACAGAACACTCTGCACATAGCTCCGCATGTAGCTCCACACTTTCTTCATACTCAACTATTTACTATTTACAATCTGTATGCCCCTACCCTTCTTGAGCACCAACATGTTTATTTAATTAATCTTACATTTCATTTATTTTTTCAATGCCACTTTGAAATTTCTCATTTCACTTACATAACATTTTTAATACTTTTCATATTATGTAAGTCTGATATATTGTGTTCCTCTACTAGGACTTACAATAATCATACCTAGTATAGGGTTTACATTATTTTCTATACTGTGAGACGTAAATATTCTTCGTTTCCATTTCTTTAACAACAACTTTCACATTACAGGATCCGAATTGAACCAACCAGTTCCCCCTGTCATTATATGTATTTAAGCATTGTAGCACAACTAAATTTTACATAATGTGATCCAGCAAACATTTACCTTACAGTAAGTAGTCAATTACCATTGTTCCAATTTTTCTGCGTTAAATTTCACAGTATTTGGCTGTTAATTTTTACATGAAATTGTAAATAATTTACAAATATGTATTATTAAACTACCACACCCCTATATCTCCCGCATACCTGACTTAATTGATAACTCAACCTCTCTGATCACTTTCCCCTCAACAGACTTCAATTGAACTCATAAACCAAGCCTTTCATTAATAGCAAACCTTCTTTCATAGCAACCCTAACATTAACTATAATTAGGTAACTCTTAGTCATATTACGCAGCCATAACCCAAGTATAGGCCTACACTAACCTAAACCAAACAAAAACATAGTTCAAACCCTCAATATCACGAACCATAAGAACCAACCCACCGATTTTACTATAATTAGCAAAATCTCACAGCCAAATCAAGGAAGTAAAATACCATTGAATATCCGAAAGAACAGGACAGCGGCCGACTTTTAACATCTATACTCTACATTAAGAGACCATCAAAATTGTCATCTAACGCCTTAGCTAACTGCCCCCTACCGTTAAAATAACTATAAAAGCCGTCATTTTATTCATTACATCACTACTCCTAGTATGAACATACCTACCATTCATTAAATTTACCATAAGAACACAAAGAGAAAGAGCAAAAGCAAATCAAATATATATAACCAAAGTACATAAATATCATACATCACCAAACAAAATCAATATATACTTATCAATTCCCGAAGACATTTCAAATCTCAGACAAAAATTCTGCTGTGAAGAACACATCCTACACACCACATGAACATACCATATAACATACACACCCTGTACACACAACCACCCCCTCCCTGAACACCACAACACCCTCCACACCCATACCATACATCCATATACTCATTCACTTGCAATACACTCTACCACACAAACACTCGCAAAACTTTACTACTCTGCACAAATCAGAGTACAATCCACACACACAGCACTGCAGACACCTCACATAGCACTGCAGACTTCGCACACATCTTCACAAATTCGAACATAGTACCACAAGCTCCACACAAGACTGTGAATTCCCCATACAAAAGTACACTCTCTACACAAATGTCACTAATGTTGTGCATGGCTCCATGTACTCTCCACATGTTCCACACACATATTACCAAAAGTATAATTTAATTTGTAGTCAGTATAAGGGATTTATACGTCATAATTTACAACAGGTCGTTTCCCAGCGCCACCATTGGACCGCTTAAATAATGTGCAAACGGTGTACGCAGCGCTTTCTCGTGGGCAACCTTGAACTAGGTGCTACCGAGCCGCTACCTACGGGAGAAGTTTCAACCGATGCGAAGGCGGAAGTGTTCACGGCACCGTCAGGTAAGTTTATTATATGCTTGTTATTGATTTTAAATATGTACTTGAAGGTT
>PNEQ01106571.1:0-14049 GCA_003012365.1 Medauroidea extradentata
GTCCGCACACATACAGCTGCCAGATAGCCTCGACACAACACAGTGACGCGACGCATTCCACCCGCCGCCCGCTGGTAGTAATGTGCAGCTGCATCATTCCCTCCCGCTTGATTCTTATCCTCACACGGCCGGGGCCGGATCTTTTACATAACAAATCTGTCCGTTCGCATTATGATATACCGTGTCACATTCGGCGCAAGTACGGTACAGGTAAATATGCAGTCGTGCGAGTTCAAAATGGTTTTGTTTACAATAAATTTCAAGTTTTGCGAATTTTTCGTGACTAAGCAATATTTCGCATTTTGGCTTGGAATTCGCGCGAATTCGCGAATAATTCGCGATCGCGAAAAATTCCTTTCCCTACGCATAAGACGTTTACATTTTACGGTCCATTACATGTACGCTATTATTTCCCGTGAAGTAGTTTATAAACAAATCCGATTCACACTTAAAACGTTACAACTCTCCGGGCCCCGTTACGTTATCAACAGAGCATCATCAACAAGCGAGCGTGACTCATCGTGTCTGACTTGGGCATGGATGTTGTGTTGTTCTTTCACCACCCACATCGGCTCTTGAAAACATTGTTGTTAAAGGGAAGTAAAACCTTCTCACCAATTTTTCTATATCGCAATGCAAAGCAATGATTTTTAGTTTTTCTTTTTAATGTCCGGGACAATTTGTTTTGCAACCCTGAATTCATTGCACATACCAGAACAAAATAATTTTCAGTTTATGGGTCATTGTAACCCGCAGTTACCGTCATTTCACAAGCACCATGCTGAAGTGTTTGTTTACGACACATGTGCGTGCCAGGTTCGCAGGTTGAAGAGGGAGGAAAGATAAAGTAGTGAGAGGTCGGCCTGCAGCGTTGCATCTTTACTCGCGCGTCAAGCGCCTCGCTAGCAATATTTTACCACACGGAACTTGCCAGATATTTACTGTGGGATTATTAAAGGCTAAGTAGCGATTGACGACTTCGTTATAAAGTTTAATACTGTTCGCAAATATAATGGGATGAATTTAAATCCAGCAGAAATTATTTTTTATGTCTTTTAACCAAAAATAATTAATGAAAATTATTAACATTTTTTTTTAATAATTCTGTCCGAGTTATCCGAAGTCCGGGACATCGAGGTCCGAGTTATCGAGGGTTCACTGTATATTCGTCTATATTTTTGACGACGGTAAATGTTTGCCTTGTGCGGTTATGAGATGTTGCTTACACCTGTTTGTTTCGAGAAGTGTATACGAACATGGTATGAAAACGTAAAATGTAAGTTTAATGTTTTTTTGTTGTTGGCGAAAATGTCTGAACGATCAATGCGGGAAATTTATGCATATATGAACGATCCATGTGGGTTTATTTAACATTGTTTGTACACTAGACCCCCGATTTTACGAACCCTGGATTTAACGAAGGTAGCGATTCTAAGAATGCAATCTCAGGAACCCTCAAAAAATAACAAAATTATATGACAAAAAAAAAATTGTAAGGAATTACGTTGACAATGAATAAAATCTACTTCTCTAATTCACTGCATTAAAATTTGAATTGTAGAGTTGCAGTTATTACTTGGTAAGTCACAATAATAAAAATAAAACAAAAATAGTGAAAATCCGTTAAAAAATGTGGCAGTGACAGTTTGAAAACCGCGCGGCGGCGGCGTCGCCGCCTGTGCCAAGCCGGCCGGCTTTTCTCCAACTACAATGTATTAGGATCTATATTGAGGTCGTGCTATAGACGCAGAGTTCCAGCGCATGCGCATATGCTCATTTAACTATAGTACAGCCTCCTTCTAGGCTGTTTCACGACGTCTTATATATCTCTCGTCTCGTGCTGAATGAGTTTACTTTTTTACACGAACCCTATAAATAATAGCGTCATATTTTTCTTTATTGCGTTAACACAATACGTACTTAAAACAATTAACATGGCGCATAATTTGCTTAAACATTGCGTTACTGCGTGTCGTAAAACGTGTGTTTCACAAGTGAGCACGATAATAGCGCTACCTATTTTCCAAGTGTTGAAACATTTGTCTCTGGGTATGTCGAACTTGGAAAATAAATAGACGTTCGTGTATTACGTAATCCCGGAACTCCTAATTTGTTTTTACCGCATATACTGACTGTGAAAGTGATTATTTTCAATCACTTATACATGTAATTCTCGACGATTTTAGGTAAGAACGTCACAAAATGGCGTTCTTGGAACAACGGCGGTATATGCTACGATGCTGCTATCTATCAACCATCTTGTGAACGTTCGTACAGTTGCGCTATCTGTCCGGTTTGCACGCTACTAGTATCTACGTTTCGTACAATTCATCAACTTCGAGAGAATGTTTTTACGTTAAGTTATATAAAACTGCACAATGAATAAATACATCCGCTTATTCCTTCTTTCTTTGGTGAATAATTTACAAGGGCATTTTACTAGTAAGGAATGCCTACTTTTTTTTTTTTCCATTAAACGCTACGCAAATCGGGCTATTCGCTCGTGAGAAGGCACTCGGCAGCTCAGTTTTCTCTTTTTTTTTTTTTTTAGGACAGAGGTCGATCATATCTGTTGTTTATCGGTGTTCTTTTGATCGTAAGACGTGTGACTATTGATATAAATTTATATTTAAACTACCGCTTGCGTTATTTTTCCGTTAAATGCTACGGAAGTCGGACTATTCGCTCGAGAGAAGAGCAGAAGACACTCGGAATCTCGATTTTCTCATTTTTTGGGGACAAGGGTCGGTCAAATCTACCGCTCAACAGTGTAACGTCTGGCTACTGACATCTATTTATGTTTACATTATTACATTAATTAATTTCCCGCAAAACACTACGGAAGTCGGGGACTAGAGACACTTTGCAGAAAAAATGCAATTTTAAAATTTTCGGTTAAGGAGGGGGAGCAAAAATTAGCCGCTATCGAATTTACGAAGGTAGCGATTTTACGAATGCGATGAGAGGAACCGTGAGTATTCGTAAAATCGGGGGTTTAGTGTATAGGCAATTTGTCGGGACCGTGAAAAACGATCGATGGATCCGGGAAAACGAAAGAAACGGGAACAATGCAACGAGGTTCCAGTGTATGTAGTTTAAGTTTTCTTTAATTAGGTTGGTAATATTTTTTTGCGAAATTGATACGTAGATAATGAATTCAAAAATATTATTTTACATACTATAGAAACAAATTAAAATGGAAATATTTACCACTACTTATGAATTGCATACTGTCCCATATAATCCATATACATTTTATAACAATTGTAATAAATACACCAACACATGTAGGCCTATACCCTAGACCCCCAATTTTACGAAGTCTTACGGTTCCTCTCATCGCATTCGTAAAATTGCTACCTTCATAAAATCGATAGCGGCTTATTCCCCCCCCCTCACTCGCTTTAATGTAACATTTCTTGCAAAATTTCTCTAGTCGGGGCCGACTTCCGTAGCATTTTGCGGGAAATTAATCAACTTAATAATGTTAACATACATTTATATCAGTAGCCACACGTCACACTGTTCAGTAGTAGATATGACCGATCCTTATCCTCAAAAAATTACAAAAATCGAGATTCTGTGTATCTTCTCTCGAGCGAATAGGCCGACTTCCGTAGCATTTAACAAAAAAATGAAGCAGGTGATAGTTGAAATATAAATTTATATCAATAGGCAGACATCTCACGAATAGATATGACCGACCCTTGTGCTATAAAATTATAAAACCTATCTGCTGAGTGCCTTCTTGCGAGTTAATAGCCCGATTTGCGTAGCGTTTAACGGGGGAATAAAGTAGGCATTCATTAGTAGCATGATGCCCTTGTAAATTATTCACAAAGAAAGAAGAAAAATGTGTATGTATTTATTCATTGCATATTTTTATAAAACTTAACGTCAAAACAATCCCTCAACTTTTTTGATGACTTGTATACGAGAACGTGATATTAGTAGCGTGCAGAGCAAACAGATGGCGCAAAAGTGTGAATGTTTGCAAGATGGATGTTAGATAGCGGCACCGTAGCGTATACCGACGCTCAATGTTCCAAAAATGCCATTTCGTGTCATTCTTACCTAAAATCGTCGAGAATTACATGTATAAGTGGTTGCAAATAATCACTTTCACAGCCAGTATATGCTGTAAAAATAAATTAGGAGTTACATGATTGCGTAACACACAAACATCTATTTATTTTACAAGTTCAACATACCCATAGTGGAGACATGTTTCTACTCGTGGGTAATAGGTAGCGCTTTTATAGTTCTCGCTTGTGAAATGCACGTTTTACGACACACAGTAAAGCGTTGTTTAAGCAAATTATGCGCCAAGTTAATGGTTTTAAGTACATATGGTGTTAACCCAATGAAGAAAAAAATAATTTCACGCTATTATTTGTAGGGTTCGTGTAAAAACGTAAACACATTCGGCGCTAGGTGAGAGAGATAAAAGACGTCGTGAAACAGCCTAGGAGGAGGCTGTACTATAGATAAATAGGCATATACGCATGCGCTGGAACTTTGCGGCTATAGTACGACCTTAATATAGATCCTAATATGTCGTAGTTGGAGACATGTCGGCCGACTTGCCACAGGCGGCGCTTCCTCGCGGTTTTCAAACTGTCACTGCCGCATTTTTAAACCGATTTTCACAATTTTTGTTTTATTTTTAATATTATGACTTGCCAAGTAATAACTGCAACCGTACAATTCATGTTTTAATGCTGTGAATTAGATAATGTATGTTTTATTTATTATCAATGTAATTCCTTAAAAATTTTTTTTGTTGTAGAATTTTGTAATTTTTTGACGTTTCCTGAGATTGTATTCGTAGAATTGCTACCTTAGTTAAATCCAGGGTTCGTAAAATTGGGGGTCTAGTGTATATAAATTAATTTTTTCTGCCTTAATTTGTCTTTACTAGGCACACTAATTAAGTAGAACCTTCGTAGTAGAACCCATGTCATACTTTTTTTAGGGGACCATAAGAAAATTGTGTATGACACGGGAAAGTGTAAGATAAGGGAAATGGGAAAAGTGAATTTCTTTAATGTTTTAGTATGTTTTATGCATAAAATAGTCTACATAGAAGTATTTACAAATATAAAACAACTTAGAAAACAGTGTTAAAAAAAAAAGTTTTTACATATTTATTACACAACAGTTTCGTAAGCCTTAAAACAAGTAACTGCTAATAAAAACATTTTTATGCATACAATATACCGTACATACTCGTGTACAGTGCACCTTTGTGTACGTATAATGCGCACCACGATCTTTGCAAATTGTTCCAGGGAAAAAAATTTATGTGCCTTGCTAGAAAGTAAAAATCATGGGAGTAACAAACCGTAAAGAGCGTGAGGTAGGCTGCAATGAATAGGTCAGGGGGGAGGAGGGAAGGAGCTGTGGCTAACAAAGAAAAGAGAGAGGAAAAATTACTCACAGGCTAGAGTGTGCAGGTGGAGAGGAAGATAACGAACTAGTGGGAAAGGGAGTGGGAGGCGCGGATTGTCATGTCAGCAGCTATCTATAGATAGTCTACCAAGGTCGTTGCAGCTGGCTCAGGTGTGCCTGGACAACACCCCCCCCTCCCCTCTGTTACTGTGCTGTGTCCTTTCCACTGCTTCCAGCATGTCCCCACCTCAGCCCTTCCAAACATTATAAAGTGCCAGCAGAGCAAGCTTGCCTTTTTTTATTTACTGTCCGACCCTCACTGAGAAGAAAGAAAGGCTGAGGAATGCGGCAGGGGGTGGCTACAAGCAGAAGACTCTGGGGTCCCAACTACCACCCTGCCTTGCCTTCCCTCTCCCGGGGAAAAAAAGAATGGTGTCACCCTTTGTTATTCCGTTCCTTCGAAAGATGGTTATCACGAGATGTCGAAACTAACTTCTCATATTGCTTTCGCCCACCCACAAACTTTCGTGCCAAGGGAAACAAAAAAATATGGTTTTAGCAGCGACAGTTATGGCAGAAAAGAGGTTAAGAGGGAGTAGAGAAAAAGAAAAGGAAGTGTAGTAATGGTGGAACCAGGCGGTGAGAAACATTCTCTCTCTCTGCCTCGCACACTTGACACCCGCCAGATTACAACTCTGCCTCCCCCCCTTTTTTTTCTCTTGACAACCTTATTTCCACATATTTTTTTCTATTTTCCACCTATAGTGCGCACCCCTGAATTTTTATCAGTTATTTTTTAAAAATAAAAGTCCGCATTATACACGAGTAAATACGGTGTGCACATGCAAAGTACACTAGACCCCTGATTTTACGAACCCTGGATTTAACGAAGGTAGCGATTCTACGAATACAATCTCAGGAACCCTCAAAAATAACAAAATTAGATGACAAAAAAAATTGTAAGGAATTACGTTGACAATGAATAAAACATACTGTATCTAATTCACTGCATCAAAATATGAATTGTAGAGTCACAATATTAAAAATAAAACAAAAATAGTGAAAATCCGTTAAAAAATGCGGCAGTGACAGTTTGAAAACCGTGCGGCAGCGGCGGCGCCGTCTGTGCGAAGCCGGCTGGCCTGTCTCCACTCTCCAACTACGACGTATTACGATTTATATTGACGTCTTACTATACACGCAAAGTTCCAGCGCATGTGCATTTGCTCATTTAACTATAGTACAGCCTCCTTCTAGGCTGTTTCACGACGTCTTATATCTCTCTCGTCTCGCGCCGAATGAGTTAATTTTTTACGCAAACACAATAAATAATGGCATGATATTTTTCTTTATTGCGTTAACACCATACGTACTTAAAACAATTAACTTGGCGCATAATTTGCTTAAACAATGCGTTACTGCGTGTCGTAAAACGTGCGTTTCACAAGTGAGCACGATAATAGCGCTACCTATTATCAAAGTGCAGAAACCTTTGTCTCCGGGTATGTCGAACTTGGAAAATAAATAGACGTTCGTGTATTACGTAATCCTGGAACTCCTAATTTATTTCTCCGCATATACTGACTGTGAAAATGATTATTTTCAAATACTTATGCATGTAATTCTCGACGATTTTAGGTAAGAACGTCACAAAATGGCATTTTTGGAACAACGTCGGTATATGCTACGGTGCCGCTATCTATCCACCATCTTGTGAACGTTCGTACAGTTGCGCTGTCTGTCCTCTCTGCACGCTACTAGTATCTACGTTCTCGTACAATTCATCAACAACGTCGAGGGAATGTTTTTACACTACGTTATATGAAACTGCGCAATGAATAAATACATCCGCTTATTCCTTCTTTCTTTGGTGAATAATTTACAAGGGCGTTTTACTAGTAAGGAATGCCTACTTTTTTTTTTTCCGTTAAACTCTACACAAATCGGGCTATTCGCTCGTGAGAAGGCACTCGACAGCTCGGTTTTCTCTTTTTTTTTTTAGGACAAAGATCGATGATATCTATTGTTTAGCGTTGTTCTTTTGATCGTAAGACTGATCGTAAGACGTCTGCCTATTGATAAAAATTTATATTTCAACTATCACTTGTGTTATTTTTCCGTTAAATGCTACGGAAGTCGTTCTATTCGCTCGAGAGAAGACACTCGGAATCTCGATTTTCTCATAATTTTAGGAAAAGGATTGGTCATATCTATTGTTTAGCGGTTTTCGTTTGATCATAAGACGTCTGACTATTGATATAAATTTATATTTAAACTATCACTTACTTTATTTTTCCGTTAAATGCTACAGGAGTCGGGCTATTCGCTCGAGAGAAGACACTCGGAATCTTGATTTTCTCATTTTTTGAGGACAAGGGTTGGTCATATATACCGCTCAACAGTGTGACGTCTGGCTACTGATATCTATTTATGTTTACATTATTACGTTAATTAATTTCCCGCAAAACGCTACGGAAGTCGGGGCCTAGAGACACTACAGAAAAAATGCAATTTTAAAATTTTCTGTTAAGGAAATGTGGGGAGGGGGCGCAAAAATAAGCCGCTATCGAATTTACGAAGTTAGCGATTTTACGAATGCGATGAGAGGAACGGTGAGTTTTCGTAAAATCGAGGGTCTAGTGTAATATACAGTCAAACCTCTTTAATACAAATCTAAAGGGGCCAAAAGTTTGGCTGTTTGTAATAATGAGGTTTGTATTAAAATGTGTTTACTAAAACCTTAAGAAGTTTCTAAAATTTTGGTCACTCTGTTTAGCCGCACAAATCTAATATTATTTTTACCACAATGACTTCCATTTCTTTGAGAACTTGATATTTCATGGTTTAGTGCATAAGTTTTTTTATTATTAAACATTAAAGTAATTATTTCATTTATTGCCGCATTCCAAGGGAAATAAAATTTGCTTTGTATTAATGAGAACTTTGTATTAACAGGTTTTGTATTAACAAGGTTCCACTTTACTAGTATGTATTATATTTAAATTACAAAAAGCAGAGAAAATATTACAAGTAAGTGCAAGTCATTTACATACCTAAGTGTTATTACAGCATACATGCTGGATTTAGTTCATCCCATTTTTAACAATAGCCTACAATATTCCATACTGCAAGGTCTAACTTAACACCTTGAAAAAAAAAAAAAAAATCGGAAATTTTTGTCTGCTCTCTATTTTCGCTTGTTAGTTCAATATGCTTTTCGACTTTATAAAAATTTACAAACACATTTTCACTACCATTTATACTGTTTAGGTACCGTGAGACAATATACTGTTTCTTTGTATGTTGGTGCTGGTTTCACCTCACCTTAATCACAATCATATTAATCATACTCAGCCTGCATATATACTCTGGGGTGTGTGGAAAATTGTAAAAATTTACCAAAATATTGAATGACTTTGGTCAGACTGGAATAATTGCTTGGCTCACCAATTTAAAATGTTATTTTGTGTAGAGAGACCAAATGTATGAGTTTTAAAATCAGTCCTAATTATTGCTATACTTAAAAAATAGTTTAAACTGTCATAAAATGTGTCGGCACACATCGGAGTGCAACGCTCGGCCTGTGAGTACCATTATGTCACACAGTTTGTCCACCCCTCATTCTTTATAAAAGCGAAAGCTAACTCTTTGTAGATACCAAGGCTGTGACAGCTTGAGTTACATGCATGTCTCACAGCTAGCTGATCCCCCCCCCCCCCTTCTGTCCGGTTCGACAGACTGGCTGATTCATGGAAGAGACAGTAAACTTTGGATATACATTCTCTATAGTCTCTAATTCATTTTCAGTGGTTCACCTTTCATTTTGTTATGCACAATCGACCTTGCTCAAAGTCAATGTGGACACATGCACCCACTTCTGTTGCTAGTTATTGGCTTCGAACTTAACTTCGTGCTGCCGCTGCTAAACAGAGTTCACGATTAGCATGCAAAAATAAAGTAACTACCAATGTTGGGCGTTGTTTAGTTTTTCTGGCAAACACACCAGTGTTACCTGTCCTACAGACAAGTGAACAATTACATTCACCTGACCAAGCTGATTTTTACATGTCTCAGGCAAGCACCCAAATTATGACGTTTGCACAGTGTGAAATGGCACAGAATTTAATTAATTTTTCTGTTATGAGGATGCATACTAGAGCACCGTGCACATTGCATGTCTTGCTGCCCGGGGAAGCTAGTTTAATCCTGGCGAATCGTCACGACAGCGCTTCCACGCAAAAATGTGTGTCATCCGTTTGTGTGTGTGTATACAAGTATCAACTGTAAGTACTTGTACTTCTGTCTGTTATTTTACTTTACTACTGTATTTAGTTTGGCTGCCGGTCACTGGCATCATTTGAGACGTGAGTGCTTCAATTTAGATTCCTCCTTGCCTTCATAACCTGAATATTTATTTTTCGGGGTAATTAAAACCGTGAAGCTATAGTCTCATTAATATTTAATATTTTCGTACATGTTTTAACTCAAACAGTATAACTGTTCCACAATAATCATATTACATTGTGTTTTGAAGTAAATATTTGCTGCCTACGTATTTTGTGTCACCAACCATTTTCCTCATGCAGGATACTGCGATGTAAAAGCTGTGTTCACCCTATGTGACGCAAATACTTACTCAAGATTTGCATTCATTACTGTTATTACGTCATCAAACTCCATAAATTGCATTGCGGTTTTGAAATATGTGGCTTTTTTTACTCAGCCCATTGCCATATGCATTGAACATGGAAAAAAAGACATTTCAACGAAACAAAACTTGCGATATGTAATATTTTTACTCAGGCTGCTGGCCCACTACTGATAGATTAGCCCTGCCCCCATTTTTTTATAGCCCTACACGAATTAGAAATTAAAAAAAAAATATGATGATTTTGTAATTATTCATGTAATTTTAAGTATTCAAGTTCTGAAAGTGTTTTTTTTAATATTAATAATTAAATAAACTTTTCATATTATTCATTCTTTTATGGTATCTCGGAACGCCTTTTTATTTATTTTCGATTTAAAAAAATTGTCATGCTATTATCTTAACCTTGAGACATTAAACGGTTTTCTAGAATTTGTCATAAAATGATATTTGTATCTGAACTTAGTCAAAAAGTGAAAGAATTTTGTCATTCAGCCATATAATTTTCTGTATACACTACCAAACTAAAAACTTAAACATTTTGAATAGTCTCGTATCTCTTTAGATTTTCAGGTTTATTTATGTACATGCTAGAGAGGCTAATATTTAAAAAACTGCTGAGTATCCATACTATTTACTCAAAATTGCCACAGTTTATAGCAGTACCTTTTCTTTTAAATACACCAATCTTCATTAAATTTTTACTTTAATCTAAATTTCGTCTTAGGAAGTTTTCTCTATTACATTATTTCTTTTCAGGAAAACTGCCAAAATTACCTCATTTCGCACTACTTAATCCAAATTTTCTCAGGGGATTCTGGACCCCCTAATTTATTGGGGGAATGAAAGTTGTTGCGAACAAATTACAGTGAAACCCCGGTTTAACTCAGTGCCTCGTTGCTGAAATTAATGTTTAATTAAATCTGACTTTATATTTTAAACCCCTCTTCCAGACCCCTCAAAAGAAAAGTTAAATCCTCGAGCATTTTTTGTTGGAATTTTTATGTAATTTAAAAAAAGTCTGTGAGCCCACAACAATAATATACAGCAGTTACCATTAATAGGTAAGTCCCAAAGTGAAGGAAACAAAAATCTGCGAAAAGAAAACTTTGAAAACTACCAGTAAAATGAATGCACATTCAATATGCGCCTTGTGAGTTAGGTCACCTGCGCACCATCAACATGTGAGATTCAATCACTGCTGAGCCAATTATCTTTCCGCCTTTCTCCCTCTCCTCTAAGAAAATGTAGGATATTCCCTTGAAATTTGTTAAAAATAATTGCAATGATAAACAAATTAAAATTTGGCGAGACAACGTTAAAATAATTAAATAAGCGTGGTGGCGTCCATTGTAGCTTGTAGGCCGCAGTGCTTGTGCAATACACTGGTTACTGCTCACTAAAAATACTTTTTGGAATCAAGCTGTTTTTTTTTTTTAGGATTAACGAAATGTATTATTTACATTTACTGTGATAAACGTTGTTGTAAAAAGTGTGCATAAATAACTTAATTACTAAATTGTTTTATAAATATGCTGGTTTTATCGCTGACTGAGACGCAAAGCTCTATCGTGTATTAATTCCCATGCTGTCCGCTGCCGCGCTGAATGAACAGGGTACCTTGATGCTCTTTCACACACCAACCGCCAGGTCATGATGCTCCTGCTAGTTGTAAGGAAGAATCTAGGTGCACCCTTTACTCAATCAGTGTTATTCGCTCAGCTGTGCATGCTTATCTTGGTCACTTTTGTGGCCAAAGTTTTCAATAAATGTTAACTACTATTTTGTGTTGGCTGGACAAATGTTTTAGGACTATCTACAAAGAAGTAAGTTTATACTGTGGCCAGTGAAAGTATTTTTAATAGAATTGCACTACATTTTATATTCCATTTTATCAAAGATACTTACAATTATTTTATAAAATTATGTTAATTTTTTAAGGTTCCTAAAATCCTTTCATGAGATAGCTGTTTTCGTTATTACAGAGACCGTCAAATCGGGGCTTTGCTGTAGGCCAAACAAAAATCTATTTTATTCCATAGGTTTAAGCCATGATTGAAATATTTGTTTGGTTGATATAAATGTTTGTATTTGTGAAGTTACTTTTGTTATTTTCACATACATATATTTATTTTTTATTTAAGTGTTAATTTTACTATATATTTTGCATCTACATAATGCAAGTTTCTAATATTGGTAAATAATAATTTTTAGGGGTGAAAGCATCCTGTTGTTCTTGGTTCAGACTGTTGGAAGACAGTCTGCTGAGCAGCGGCAGTACAGAGCGTCTAGACCCAGAAGTGCATCTGCCTCTAGTCGTAAGACTCCTTCTTCTGACATAGGTAACTTTCCATATTATTTGTGTCATGCTATTTAGTCAAGAACTTGTTGGCATTATTTGTCAGATCACTTTGAAATTAAAACCAATATGTTTGTCATTTTATTTCCTAGTGAAACTGTTTGTTTCCAATAATACTGTAGTGACCTTTTTTTTTTTTACCAAGAATGAAACTACACTAATTGATTAAATGCATATTGTTTGATAGGTGACAACTACTATTTGTGATTATAGTGTCATATGTAGCCATGACAAAAAGGATATAAATACTTTCTTTGTAGTAGCGTATTTGTTTTTTGTCGTGTGGAATAAATTATCATTTAAATTCCACGCCCTCTTCATATATTGTATAAAAATATGATTTTCTGACTTCATTAATCACAAATGATTCTACAGAAATTTTTTTTAAAATTTAGTTTACACCACCACCTTAGAAATAAAAAAGAAAGAATCATAATTTTAATATACAAGAATCACCAAAAAATTTTCGCCTCGCAAATCTGTATTTTTAAAATGCAAACCAACAAGAAAATTAAATGAAAGAAATGAAACCCAACCTATCTCCTGCAAACCTCAGAGACTACTTTGTTGAGAGGCATGTAGTACATACTGGCTGTAACGAAGTGTTACGGTTGCAGGTTTGATCCTTGCAATAGCAAAGGTCTTGTTACAGAATTGCCCAAACATTGCATTAAAATTGTATCTAAATGTATTTAACATGAAATAATCTGTTACATTAATAATAAAAAAAAAAAAGCTATGATACCCAAAAGTATGTTAAAACACTGCAAAAAATACCCTGAAAACGTGACCATGGCCACACAACTCTGTTGCTGCAGCATTTTACCATAGTAAATCACACATGTGATCACACCAAACCAAATAACAGTTTGTCTTTGAAAACTGATACATTTTAAATTAATGAAAACAAGGATAAACGGTCAATTATTGATAGTGTAAATTTTTGCCTTTAATATGATTTCTTGCTTGAAAACTAATACATTTATATAGTGTTCTGCAAATTGAATGTGTTTGCTGTAACAAACTGCATGCAATTTCTCGTGAAATGATTGTTGGAAATTAATAGGGGTGTGCAAATATTCTAAATGTAGACTATTTTTGGAATAGTTAATTTGAAGTATTCATATTCGAGAAACGAACACCAAATTCCCAAATTTCAAAGTATTAGAACAGTTTCGAATAGTGAATTTTAAAAAATTTAGTTAAATAATCTGAGCAGGTAACTAGGCTACCGTCTTCGCCCATGTACCCCGCGCACCCATGTAAGCCGCGCACCCATTTTTTCAATGACAAATTTGGGAAAATTTTTTTTTTTCAAAAAATAAACTTTTTGGGATAGAAAAATTTTATTATGGGGCAAAACAATCAAACAAACAAAAATTATGCTCACCTACCTTATTTATTTGTATATAGCAGCCACTTCTTTAAAATAAATCAATGCCTCATAAATGGGGCGGATGTTAATGCACGGAACTGAGTTTGCCGCAACGAGAGGTTGACATGCACTTTTTTGCTTCCAAGTGGCAAGCGCTGCATGCCAGCAACACGGCACCAGCCAGTGTCTGTGTGTGTATGTGGGCGCGCTCGGACACGTGAGTAAGCGAGCGGAAGTTGTCAAGGTCAACTGGTACAGTCGCAGCACAAAAGCAAT
>PNEQ01106572.1:0-14049 GCA_003012365.1 Medauroidea extradentata
ATATCAATAGGCAGACGTCTTATGATCAAAAGAACACCGGTAAACGATAGATATGATTGACCTTTGTCCTAAAAAAAAAAGAGAAAACCGAGCTGTGGAGTGCCTTCTCACGATGCGAATAGCCCGATTTGCGTAGCGTTTAATGGAAAAAAAAAAAAAAGTAGGCATTCCTTACTAGTAAAATGCCCTTGTAAATTATTCACCAAAGAAAGAAGGAATAAGCGGATGTATTTATTCATTGCGCAGTTTTATATAACTGACCGTAAAAAAATTCCCTCAACGTTGTTGATGAATTGTACGAGAACGTAGATACTAGTAGCGTGCAGAGCAGACAGATAGCGCAACTGTACGAACGTTCACAAGATGGAAGATAGATAGCGGCACCGTAGCATATACCAAAATTGTTCCAAAAACGCCATTTTGTGACGTTCTTACCTAAAATCATCGAGCATTACATGTATAAGTGATTGAAAATAATCACTTTCACAGTCAGTATATGTGGTAAAAATAAATTAGGAGTTCCGGTATTACGTAATACTTGAACGTCTATTTATTTTCCAACTTCGACATACCCGGAGACAAATGTTTCCACATTTGGAAAATAGGTAGCGCTATTATCGTGCTCACTTGTGAAACCCACGTTTTACGACTTGCAGTTAGCGCATTGTTTAAGTAAATTATGCGCCAAGTTAATTGTTTTAAGTACGTATGGTGTTAACGCAATAAAGAAAAATATCACGCTATTATTTATAGGGTTCGTGTAAAAAAAGTAAACTTATTCGGCGCGAGATGAGAGAGATATAAGACGTCGTGAAACAGCCTAGAAGGAGGCTGTACTATAGTTAAATGAGCAGATGCGCATGCGCTGGAACTTTGCGTCTATAGTACGACCTCAATATAGATCCTAATACGTTGTAGTTAGAGACAGGCCAGCCGGCTTGGCACAGGCAGCGCCGCCGCCGCGCGGTTCTCAAACTGTCACTGCCTCATTTTTTAACGGATTTTCGCTATTTTTGTTTTATTTTTAATATTGTGACTTACCAAGTAATAACTGCAACTCTACAATTCATATTTTAAGCTTATTAAAAGTTTACTGTATTCGCCCATGTACCCCTCGCACCCATGACAAATCTGGGGAAAAGTTTTTTTATAGAAAATTCAAACAAATCAAAATGCTACTTGCCTATGAACAAGCAACTTCTTGCTTCCATCATCTACTTCATCAGGTCTGTCCTCTACATTTTCATTGATCTTTCAGACAGCATATTCACTACCATCGAGTGCACTGCTAATGCAGCATTTGCGGAAACTCTTGACCTGCAGTTCATCGGGGATAAGAACCTATGCCATCTTGATCCACCCACAAAGCTGTGCCAGGGACGGCTGCTGCAGCTTACCAGTCTGTGTGTACATGTGCTCCATACTTTCCATCCATTCTGTGTAAAGCTGTTATAAATTTGCTTTGAACTGCCGATTTACGCACATGTCTGGAGGCTGGAGAATCGTCATGCCGCCTGAGATTATAACCTGGTCGGTGTTCCCTTCCTTTAGACGTTTTTAACATTTTCGGTGAGATGGCCACGATAACTATCCAGGACAAGAAGGCATCTCTATTTCAGTAGGACTCCAGGGCAGCATTCCCTCACACATTAATCACTCAACCACTAAAGTGTTGTCCATCCGGCCCTTATCTTGCATCCTAACAAAAATACCAGCTTACGATTTTTCAGGTATAGTCTTGCTATGAAGAAGACCCAGAGATCCGACATCTCTAGACTTGCCACCCAACCTGCTACAAACAAGAGCAGGGTTATGTTGGAATTCAACCCAGCCCTACGGAAGACGACAAATGGCTGAAGCTTTTTACCGTCTACCAACACTGAAAGCATTACAGTACATTGTTGTTTTTCGTTGCTTCCCGTTCTTACTTGCACTGATTTTGTACCACATTCTTCAAATGTGGTATCATATTGCATCTCAAAATAGACGGGGGTATGATCAGTTTCATATTTGCCCCAGAAGGTATGAATGCTTCTGCCACAAGTGTATCACATGCCATTGGTACTATAACAACTTATTGCTGTAGGCTTCGTGCAGTTGCTGGCAAACAATGGTTTTACGCAGCACAGAATGGCCATTCCTTTTGTAAAACAGATAACGCCAGTTGGTGTTTGTTTTGAACTCTTGTTGATGTGCACCTCGTAATTTTCTAGCAATCTTGAAGGCTTGCGTTTTGCAAGTGTCTGTCGAAACAGCGTAACCAAACTGCTGTAACTCGGCTATATACTTAACCAAGCATTTTTTCAACCAACCTAGTAACGTTGCTATCCTGTAACTTGTTTTTTATTTTGCTCCAATCTTGAACATGACTTAACATGTTGTACGACCCATTGTGTGATTTCCTATTTCTTTCGCTTCAAGTACTTTCAGCTTCTCACCCACCGTAAACAAATGCAATCATTTTGACATTTTGATTTATCAAAGAACTACAAAAATACTATTTTGTATGTAGTCACTACAGAAATGTTTATCTGCCACACGATGAGAATAATGCCGCCTACACTAGTCATTTATTGCCTGACTGACTGTATGTCAGCAATCCTCCGCCTGCATGCCTGTGTGCATGCGTGAATGCCTATCCACCTGCACTATTGTCTAATCTCCACGAACACTACTGTAGCTATATGCCTGTGTGAGGTGTGGACTTCAAATACAGATTATCCATGTAAGTTGCACCCCCCCCCCCCCGGCCCAACCCATTCCTGTGGTCCAAATTTTGGAAGAAAGGTGCGCAAGTTACATAGGCGAATACTGTAGTTACAAATACACTTAATACCCCTTAAGGAGTTTTCCATTTAAGAAGTGTACTGCTTACTCTGTTTCATAATTTTTCACCTTGACCGTTTTAATACTGTAAGTTTTCTTGGTTAATTAGCATTACAGTAGAACCCCAATTTTATGAGGGCTCATGGTACCCTGTGTTGACCTCATTAAATCGAGTACTCGTAAAATGAGGGTTAGGCATCACAGTGCACAAGAATGATCTCGTAAAATCAAGTAGGCCTACTCATAAAATTGGGGTTCTACTGTCTTTGTTTCTGTCCCATCACAAACTTTACTAACAGAATTTTTTTGTAATCTAATTAAAGAATTAGCAATTTACTTTTGTAATTTTAATTTCAGGATGAATTCATCTCCGATGATGATGATGATTTGGGAGTCATGTCTTATGACGAAGACTTTGATGAAGACTAATGCCAAAGAAGATGAGGTGTGAAATTTCACCACCTCACCAAGTAATTAAAATTATTTATGTTCAAAGTGTAATTATGTACATACTTTTGTATTGTTTCTTTCAGTTATAGTATTATAGTGGGTTTGTACAACTAGCAAGTAGATTTGTGTAAAAAAACAGCCACAAAATAAATTTTTACAAAAAGTTTAAGGCTAGTCGAAATTCCATTGTTTTAACACATGTGTCTTTCCAGCTAGTAAATAAGTTTAACGATAAAAAATTTTATGCCGCTGTTTTAAAAAGAAATTAAAACAACAATCACAGTTCCTCATATTGCCGAAAGCAAGACAAGTATGCCTAATAGAACAAGCAACGGGGAAAAATACAGTATGCTAAAAGGAAGTATTACGTACTTTTTTTGTAAAAACTATTTTTAACTAACGAAACATGCAAACTTGAGAAAACCAGCGTGAACACTTCTCAAACACGAGGCTCAACCTGTAGTGTACACAGAGGGGGAAGGAAGTGAAGAGAAAAATACAGGACTGGAGAAAAAATAAAAGTGGAACAGTGGGGTGTTCTCTCAACTGCAGCACACTTGCCATGAGAGGAACTACACATTACTTCCTGGCCGTTTGGGATGAAATGGGCTCTAAAAAATCAACCTTACAAAAATTCACTGGCCGTTACTTCATGTAATTCAACATTAACAATATTAATCCATGTATGGTTGGCAGATATGTAGTTCAGTAAACAGTGGAATCCCATTACTACGAGTATGGGATATTACGAGACGTTCGTAATTACGAGTATTTTATAATGCACCGTCAGTTGTGTATGCAGTTTATTGTATAAATGTTCGGTATTTACGAGTGTTATCATCATGAGCACGTTCCTAGATACGAGAGATTCACAAGCAACAATCATCAGCATACCGTGCAAAATGATTTGTTTTAAATTACAAGTAAACATAATAAATACAAGCACACGTGATAATCATCGTTCATCGGCTTAGCGTGGCAGAGTGAACGCGAGATATGGCAACGGTGGAAATGCAGTTACATCTGGCAATGCTGCAGTGACATGCTCGACCTCGATTGTTATCGACGCCATCTTGGTACAGCACGAATGCGAAAGTGGCCCGTAGACTGAATACACAGCATCGCTTGCGTCATCTTGGTTTTATTATAACGAACGGCATTGCAGAATCGGTTTCAAATTCATGATTTTTTTTTTCATTGTACATGTTATACTACAAGAAGTTAAAAAGTTACGTTTACGTAACGTAATCTGCTACAGTTGTTTGTAGAACACGCTAGATTTGTCCGATCATGGCAACATATTAAAGAAAACTTCATTTAGATCACTTTTTGAACGCCTAGTGTTGAAGTTTTACACTACCCAGTGTAACTTGAGTAAGTTCATAAACTTCTTGTGTTATGATTTCGCAACAATAGGTTTTCATTTTAGAGAAATTTATGTTGGAATGGCTAAATAAACTATGTATTCGTACTAAAAACTGTTAGTGTTGCTTTCACTTCGCTACTTCACAATGTGGGTAATATGGAACAGCCGCGCAACTATTGTTAGTGCATTCATAAGATCTTATTGGTGCAGCATTGTTCGTTTCAGCCAATCACAAGTGAGCTAGCAGTGCTGTTCGTTTTGTTGCCGCCTCCCCCGCCTCACTAGACGTCCATTTTTGTTGTGTTTACCTTGCGTTTTGCCGTGCTGTAGCAAGTGAAAATGGTAACAAAAATCTAATGGAAATAGTGAAATAAATAATATTAAATGTTAGCCTAATAAACACGCACCTATCATTTTTGGCAGTCATGTTTTATAATAGCGAAGATACTAGCCAAGGTAAACTGTACTGTTACTATTCCTATTCCACATACGTCAATAACCTATAAAATTGTTTGTTTATGTAAACATTCTGTTATTACGACAACTCGTAACTACGACAATTGTTTGTGCTGTTACAAACTCTCGTAGTAATGGGATTCCACTGTATTTTCATACGTACATTATTTAACTACAATAATGCTGGAATTAAATCAAATTAAATCAACCTATCTGTTTCATACATTTTAACACCTATGATGTTTTAGGTACCTTCTGTTTGCATAATTGACCTTGGTAATCACCAACACCAAGTGACGTGACCAGGTTGTTGGAAATTTTCCATTAGCTGTACACTGCTTTGGACATGCTCTGGGCTGAAGATGCTACAGTTCAAAATTCCGCAGAGATATGATAAATTAGTTCATATTTTCACCAAGAGATTATGTAAGCTAGCTTTGTTACCAAAAGTGCACTCACAGATGATATGTTGCACTATAAAATATATGGTAATTTCATCAGCCACATATGAAATGTATTTTCACAAATAGTATTTTAGTACAACAATCAAAAAATTTAAAGTGATAGTTATTCTCTGAGTTGTTAACCTTTACGACTAGCAAACTTTGTCTTTAGAATCACGTACTATAAATTGAACAGCAGAAGAAAATGATTTTTCCAAGTTTGAATACTTCCTTTTTATGCTTGAGTATACATAAAAATTAAATATAAACTATTAACAGCAATTTTTTTTAATGTGTGGTATCACCAATTACATAATATGAGTCAATGGTGGTGTGAAGCAAACTGCTTGCATTAGCCTAAGTATTTTGTTGTCCTTTTAATCAAATTAACTGCATCTTTGTTTTGTTTTAAAATGTACATATAAAAGTTTAATTTTCTTAAGTTTGGGCGTAATTGGCAACTGTATGATGCCAGTCATCGGTCGTTATGTCTGGTTGTGTACACGATTCCGTTGTTTTGCCCCTGGGAGCAGGTTGCATGTGGCTCTGTGAACTGGGTCTTTGGTGTTGGACGTGGTCCCCGACATACCTAGTAGCTCGGTATGGTGACTTCCAATTACGGTCAGTATGAGGAGATGAGTGTGGTGGTATCCCTTTAAATTGTGTACATGTGAGGAGCAGTAGGGACACCCTTCTCACCGACTCTCCCACCCTGGGCCAAAGCGATTCACTCTCTATATTGCCTGCCTGCCTCCTTTCGGGCAAAAGAGTGTGAAAGGATCAGAGGGGGAGTTGTTCTCGTCTGAAGTTCCAAAGAGTCGCAGAGCACTAAGTGCTGGTATGCAAGGTCTCTGTAAAATTACCTGTGAGCAGCTTCCAGGGGCCCAATTAAATATAGTCTTTAGGTGGCGCAACACAAAATTTACTTTGTGCTGTGCAACAATGGGATTAAATATGCTCCTTGCAAGGTGCAGGTAGTCACGTGACTGGTGCAAAATGCAGAGAAACCTGTGCCGACACATTTTACATTCAAACTTCTGCAAATGGCTGACATGTTTGGCAGTTGGACTTCATCAAAAATTAGTACCTGAAAACAATATGTGGACAAGACTATTTAATTTCAGGCGACTGGTTTTACATATGTTGAAGATGAACTGTCGTGCAACACAAAAATGTGTGTTTCACTTACTGTCGAAGCAGTGACGTTACTGTAGTGATGACAACAAAAAAATTAACACTAAAATATCGTTAGCGGTATCAGAATCTATCAAGCATCTGAAAAACGCAGCCATACGTTAAATATTGTACATAAGCTGAATGCAGTAGTTTAGAATACAGCCTTGATAAAATTACAGTGTGGGAAAATAGCTTGCAGATGTATACATGTGCAATAAATGTGACCAATTATTCCCAGAAATATAAGTTATATGGCAAAAAGAAAAAATACATTCTAAATATCATTAGATAATTCACAATTCCACCACTATCAATGGTACTAACGGCGCTTGGAAAATACAATAGGCCTAATTGCATGAACGTAAATTACGAATAATAATAAAACACATCACTTCACTATTGCAGGATCTTCACTCTAAACATGCAGAATATTAGTTTTTTTATCACATCACCACTTCAACAGTTAATGAACCAGACAGTGTTTCTCCATAATATTTAGAAGTTTTTACAAGAAACATTCACTTTCAGGTTAGAGTACAGTGCTGCCATAGAAAACATGAAGCACACTGTGATGGGTCTGCTACGTTGCTCTGTTGTAGTTGTATTCTGAATATTATATTATATATATATATTTTGGAGGTTACGAGTTCCTGTTCGCGGCGACAGAATGTGACGGGGCTCCTTCTACGTCGCTGATGTGATGTGCACTGGCACGTAGCACTTACTTGGCCTCTTATCATACAGTAATATCAATTGTCTTAATATTTTTTTTTCTTTCTTTGTTGTTTATAACAAATTAAGTAGGCCAACTTAACCAGGGATAAGGATGTATACGGCGGGATCCAACCTATTAATTGGGGATGCGAGTAGAGAAATTTACATTAAAATTTTCTTTTTAATTTTAAATTTAACTTTAAAGCAAGAGAAAAGTATTTAATTTTACGTGTCAATTTTATCGGATTTATGTCGTGTTTGGACTCATTTTAAAGCTAATTTAATTTCAAGCAACTTTTCTAAGTAAACTTTTCTTATATTTTGCCTTGTTTGGATTTTTTTAATTTCAAGTAGCCTCTTAGCTTGCTTCTCCTGGAATTGGATTTATGTGGCAGGCTAGTCGTAGTTCTCTTGCTTGGAAGCACATACCGAGAAGTGCTGGTTTTTAAAATTTCAAATAAGCTCTGAGCTAGCCTGTGCTTGGATGGATTTATCTGGCAGGCAGGTCAGAGTTCACTCGCTTGGAGGCACGAACAGGGATGTGCTGGAATGCGGGGGCTCTGCAGGGCGTTTCTCGATCGACGTGGGTGGTAATGTCGGGCGCATCCCCCAATTA
This sequence comes from Medauroidea extradentata, assembly GCA_003012365.1. Classification (NCBI taxonomy): domain Eukaryota; kingdom Metazoa; phylum Arthropoda; class Insecta; order Phasmatodea; family Phasmatidae; genus Medauroidea; species Medauroidea extradentata. Next base: position 8,048 of record PNEQ01106572.1, read on the forward strand.
ATAAACAAATAAATATTTAGCTGGTATTATGAAATAAGTATGTATGTTATGTAAAATTTTTAGTTTATAAGTATCAATTAACCAGCTTTTTAGGCAAGTTGGATCCTGATGTATCCCTCCGCCGCTCGGCCGAGTAAGTCCGAGTGTTCGCCCAGGAAAGTTAGTCGTCGTACATCGGAGCTCGTGACCGGTCGCCGGGAGATGGCCGGCTGAATGTTTTGAGCAGTCGAAGTGTCATGGCGGGACAAGGAGGATGTGTACGGGAGCGCTGGCGCGGGGAAGTCAAGCCTCGGGGGCGAAATCGCTCTGATTAAATTTCATCTGGTTTAAAATTTTACGTTTCTCTTTTGTACTCGGTAGCGCCAGGCGTGCCAAGGTATAGCACCATATAGAATAGTATAGCCATCTTCATGAGTGAAGCAAATTACGAGTACCAAGTTTGTAAACCGCAATACCGTGCGTCTCTATTGTCTTGGGCAGACACTCGGGAGTAGTTGTTTTGGGCGAACTATCTCCAGTCATTTCACCGGTTAATCCTGTTATTTTGGTTGTTGACAATGTACACCTATTTATATTGGATCACAATCGCAGCTGCAAATAAATACAGTGAACCCTCGATAACTCGGACCTCGATGTCCCGGACTTCGGATAACTCTGACAGAATTTCAAAAAACGAAATTCATTTTAATTAAATTATTTTTTGGTCAAAAATCATAAGAAAATTGTGTCTGCCTCATTTAAATCCATCACGTTTTATTTAAAAACGGTATTAAGCTTTAAAAGCAGTTGCTCACCGCTACGTAGCCTTTAATAATCCCACCGGTAAAATATGTGGCAAGTTCCGTGTGGTTAAATGTTGCTAGCGAGGCGCATGAGTAGAGATGCAACTCAGCAGGCGCGCGAGTGGAGAGGCAACTCAGCAGGCAGACCTCGCTTCTTTATCTTTCCTCCCTCTTCTCCGCGCGAGCCAAACACGCACGTGCGTCGTAAATAAACACTACAGTATGATGCTGGTGAATTGGACAATAATTGCAGGTCACAATGGCACCTAAAGGGGAATTTATTTTGTTCTGGTATGTGTGATAAATTCAAGATTGCAAAACAATTTGTTCCGGTAATCTAATAAAAAAAATTAAAAGTCATTGGTTTGCATTGCAATGTAGGCAAGGTGGTGAGAGGGTTTTACGACCCTTTAACGACGTCTTACAAGCCGATGAGGGTGAAGTGAGGTGAAAGAACAATACAACATCTATGCCCGAGCAAGGATTCGAATCCAGGGCCTCTTGCACCGTAAACTGGCGCCTAACCCGCTACGCTAGAGGCCGGCGCGATATCGAAAAAAAAACAGCGCTTTAAAAAAAAGGGAAGGGGGCAGAAAGGGGCTTTTTCCCGGGTCGCACATTCTAGAGGGCTTCGGTTTTGAAAAAGTTAAATGGTTAAAATGAATGGGCTTTTATTGAGTTCCCGTTAATGTTGATGGTATCTGTGAAATTTATTTTAAGTGTAAAGAGTGTGTAAAGACGTCACTGATCTACGATGACGCAGCCAAGGTAAGATGGTATGATGAAGGGAGGCCTACAAGCGCACATTATCACTTCAACCACGGCCGTAGACTTCAACTAAACAAAAAAAAAGGAGGAAAGGAAGACTGAGATTTACGTTGTTCCTGGCCTCGTATTCTAGCAAAGAGGCCCTGAAAAAAAAAACAATTTCTCGTAGAAAACCAGCAGCTGTCTGCAGACACTGTGACATGCTGATGTAGAGCATTTTTTAACGTAAACATCTAGAGAGTTGCGTGTGGTCACGTGCGGTGTTTTTATTGCTGTTGAGACTGTACCAGTTGACCTTGACAACTTCCGCTCGCACTCTACCACCCTAGCTTATCTCACACACACACGCACACGCACATAGACTGTCGTCAGCCAGACGAGAGAAGGGGGTGAGAACTTTTACGTGGTAGAAGGGTGCCTTGGTGCCAGCTTCTAGTACAGATAAAAAAGATCAGCCAGAAGTAGCATAAAAAAATAAATAAAAAAGAATCTGCCGGCCCAGGCTTTTTGACATTCTTTCTTTTATAGTTCTCCCGTTACAGCGATAATTCCCCCACTACCCCATCCTGTAAATTGATACGTACAAAGCAGTATATTATATTACCGCTTCTTTTGCTTGTAGAAATGATAGCGTACTGATTTCCTCACGTTTCTTGTGATTAATGACTGATTACCCCTCCTCCCCGGACACCCCTCGATAACACGGACAAATCGTAACTCGGACAGCTTCTCCCCCCTTTTAGTCCGAGTTATCGAGGGTTCACTGTAATCGTAAAACAAATAGGTGTGTTTCTTTTGGTATCGTCATCCTGCAAGCTACATCTCCCAGTAACAACAATAACCCAAAGCACGTAAACCCGTTACACGTGTCGCAGTGTGCCAAGGAACTACATATATAACTCTACAGACGACACATACAACACGGCAGAGCGAAGAAGCCCCCGTCACATTCTGCCGCCCCGAAGAGCGACGTAGGAGACCCACTACATTCTGCCTCCCCGAACAGGAACTCATAACCTCTATATATCTATATAAACATATAAACAAACAACACCACAGATTTAGAAGCAGCCCCATCACACCGATGTAGTTGTTGATTCCTGGGATGTAACTCTCCTCCGTTGCTATTGCAAGTAGTTAGGCAGAAAGATGGCAAAACACAGCGAGCTGATGTAGAGGTGGTGCCTATTATATTGATGCCCGGATAGCAGTGAGGTTAGTCCGAAACGGATAAAAAAAAAAAGAAGAAAATTTATATCGACATTTTTATTATTTAACCTTTCTTTTGATGCACTTGAACAGACAATGGCAATTCATAAAGCGAGTGCTCGCCTAGAGTTAGTTGAGGTGACTTTTCTATCTGCGTATTAGGCATTACCACCTGCCCTCTGTGTAAGTATTAGTACTTGGCCCGGCACTTTGTCTACCTTAATCACCGGCTATATGGTTATGAATATTTACTGGTTGTTTACTATTAAATTAAAAGGCAGCATGCCAACAAAGAAAGAAAATAAAGCTAAGTTCGACTAACGAATCCGCACTCTAGGCTTCACAGCCCCTCTGCCTCGTCTAACACGTCCTCCTTGTCCCGCCATGACACTTCGACTGATCAAAACACTCAACCGGCCATCTCACGGCGACCGGTCACGAGCTCTGATGAAACACCACTACTGACTGATTAACAAACTCAGACAAACAAAACTTAGCCGACCATCTCCCGGCGACCGTTCACGAGCTCCGATGTACGATGACTAACTTTCCTGGGCAGACACCCGGACTTACTCGGCCGAGCGGCGGAGGGATACATCAGGATCCAACTTGCCTAAAAAGCTGGTTAATTGACGTTTATAACCTAAAAATTGTACGTAACACAGATACTGATAAATTTACAAAGCGTTTAATTCCATTATACCAGCTAAATATTCATTAGTTTATTAATTGGGGGATGTGCAGCGTCATCAATCTGTCACGGATCAACACCTTCACGGAGTTTTGCGCCCGACACTACCGCCCACGTTGATCGAGAAACGTCCTGCAGAGCCCCCGCATTCCAGCACGTCCATGTATGTGCCTCCAAGCGAGTGAACTCTGACCTGCCTGCCAGATAAATCCATCCAAGCACAGGCTAGCTCAGAGCTTATTTGAAATTTTAAAAACCAGCACTTCTCGGTACGTGCTTCCAAGCAAGAGAACTACGACTAGCCTGCCACATAAATCCTATTCCAGGAGAAGCAAGCTAAGAAGCTACTTGAAATTTCAAAAAATCTAAACAAGGCAAAATATCAGAAAAGTTTACTTAGAAAAGTTGCTTGAAATTAAATTAGCTTTAAAATGAGTCCAAACACGACATAAATCCGATAAAATTCACACGTAAAATTAAATACTTTTCTCTTGCTTCAACAGTTAAATTTTAAATTGACCTATAATGTTAATTTCTCTATTAGCATCCCCAATTAATATGTTGGATCCCGCAGTATACATCCTTATACCTGGTTAAGTTGGCCTACTTAATTTGTTATAAACAAAGAGAAAAAATAAACATTAATTAAGACCAAAAAAATTTAAATTACTGTATGATAAGATGCCAAGTAAGTGCTACGTGCCAGTGCACGTCACAACACGTGTGAGACGCACACTCGGCCCATGAATAAAAAATTGACAGTCAGCCGAAGTGGACCCGACTGTTCCCGAACAATTTTGTTATTAGGTTTTTTATTGGTCCTTGAATTCTGGGCTTGCGAAATGGAATTTCTGTCTCTCAAGTGTCCCGCCCACTTGTGTCTGTCATAATTAATTCCTTCCACGTTAGCAGGCGCAGGTACAGGTGCAGAGCAGTTTCTCTTGCTCTACACTGCGTTGGTGTAGGCTATTGCTGCTCATTTAATCAGCCCGCAGAGGGCCAGTGCTATTGCGCCCTGGTGCCTGCCGTCGGTTGCACGAGATGTCGGGAGGGGGGGCGTATCAGCGCCCTCTGCCCATGCGATCAATGGCGCTGCTGGGAAGGCATCAACTATCCCAGTGGGTGAGCTGTGGGGTGACACGAGCATATTGGGGTCGTCTGCTGCAGGGATTGGACAACGCCAATTGGAGGCATTGGCAATCCCAGATTGCTAACCAATGACCAATGACAAGTCCCCAATGCTGTTGGGAAGGCTGAAAGGGCTGAGAAAGTTAAGGCGGTAAACTAAGATCTAGATCTGGAAAGGTAGAAGGTAGCGTATGTAGTAAAGGCAAAAGGGAAGGGGGAAAAAAAAAGGCAGAATAGACAGTTAAGTTGGAGCTGTGTTTACTATAAGATAACTCAGCCCCAGTCAGTACTCAAGGTAGTTAGACCTGTTATCAGTTAACCTACTGCCAAATAGCACAAAGCGAGAGAGACTTTTTGGGAGGGCAAGATCTGCCCTCTTCACAGCTCCGCAGCAGCAGATTCTTGTGGGGAAAATTTGGGCCGTGTAAGGTTGGTGCAAGTGCACCTTATATACCCTGCCAGCCAAGAAAGATCGGGGGTAGAGGAATTGGTGATGATAGCATCCCTGCGCAGTCCAGAGCCAGGAGGTGCAGGGTGGTACACTCGCTCAGGGGCCGCGCATTGCTCAGGGGGGTGGGTATGCCTGCCTCACTCTGCGACACTAGGAGACGCGTAGCAGGTCGCCTTCGTACAGGCGGCAGCGACGCGACTGGTGGCTGGCCAGCAGGACAGCGTGACTACCTAGAGCAAGGGGTGAGAGTGGCTGGCAGGACCATGAGGAGGCTCAATAGAGAAGATGCGCCTGCATTGTGTCGTATACCTATCATTTTATAAATGTTTATTTAGTCCTACAGTACGTATATTGTTTTTGAGATGACAATGAACTGCAAAGGGATGCATAGGTTTACTTTGCAATATGTATGAGACATTTGTGGACATATTATATGCAAGCATTGGATATATATTTGCCATTGTTTGCAGCTGCGACAATATTACTCCTACAAATTTTACGCGCTGAGCTAAACTTCAGTATAAACGTTTTGCTTGCAAAATTTTAGAAATTTTATTTATGAACGTTGAATTCTATTACCCTAAGGTCTTGGAAGAGAACATCAAGGAAGGCCAGTGAATAAATTAATGAACTGATGTACAATCGCATACAGAAGTTTCATCGCAGATATATATCAGATTGTATTGTGAATGTTTTCCGAGCATATGAGACAGACATAAGACTATACAAATACTGTACATAAAATCATGCAGCAATGTTTTATTTACATGCCGTGGAAAGACCATCTGGTTGAAAATAGAAGTTATGTTTCAAACTAAGTAACAGTGATGCTAGATGGAATAGAGGGATTATGCAACAAAGAAAGAAGGCACAGAGAAGAGGGGTAGAAGAGAAACAACAGACTGGAAGGGGGTGGGCTATTTATATATATATTTATATATATATATATTTATATATATATATATTTATATAT
>PNEQ01106578.1:0-18138 GCA_003012365.1 Medauroidea extradentata
CAGCATTGGGCAGCACAGAAGAACAGAAGAATTCGCTTGAAATAGCAGTGAAAGTTAACCATGGTTGAGATTTTTTGTTAAATAAAATTGGGGTGTTTATAACAGATCTACAGAATTTGACGTAAAAATTAAATTTTTTTAGTGTATTACAGTTTTTGTACAGGTAACCCACACTCTCAAATTCCTAGCTACATCCCTGCGCTGGTTACAACGATACCCAACAAGTATGGGTGCAAGTATTCGCTAAGTCAAAACGGGCCAAAATTCGTGCAGCGTCATGTAAGTATGGCTATCTATCGCTGGACCGCCTCAACGGTGTCTCGCTCGTGCTGGCGCGTGGCAAGAGTGCACGCGCCGGTAGAGTCAACATGATTACACTGCCGGCCGCTGCAGACTAATGTAATCAGTTTGACGAATGCAGTAATTTATTTTAGCATGCATGCTGTGATGATAATTCTGTGTGCCCTTTCACACTGTAGCACGCGTCGAATCATTTGTGCGCTTGCCTGAGACACATAAAAACCAGATTGCTGGGTGATGTAATTGTTCATTTGTCCATTGGGCAGGTAATGATAGTGTTATTTGCCAGCAAAAATAAGCGACGCCAACATTGGTAATTGCTTTATTTTTGCGCACCAGTAGTGAACTGTGTTTAGCGGCGACACAAAGTTAAGTTCGAAGCCAATTAGTAGTAACAGAAGTGCTCGCACATGTATGCATTGACTTTGAGTAAGGTCACAAGTTTGTGATTTTATTCCGGCAGTGTGCTGACAGAAAACATGTCTGACCTACGAAGCGCTACCAAATCTAGATAGACAGTTCGTTGAAAGGCAATGCTAAAGCTAGACATGCTCGTTTTCACACACGGCCCACCACCCATAAAATTTTTTTTTTTACTTTTTAGTTTTCTTTCTTCCTTTTCAACTGTCCAAACAGACTCGTTTCAAGACCAAAAAAAAAATGTGACTTACTCTTGTTCCCACGTTATACCTGACGGTGTGTACGGTACTTTAATAATGCAACAGCCAGCCCGCAATGATTTATTGCTTCTTGCTCAAGTTTATAGGACGTGTAGTGTGTAAAATTATCATTTATAATTAGTGTACAGTAAATGTTGAAATTGCCATTAAACTAAAAGATAAAAACACATACGGCCGACTGTGTGAGCACGAAGGTGAATCAGAACGGCAAATGCACTGACTGACACTGGAGAAGGTAACGCCAATGCGTCCTCTCATCTGCCGTACTTGCTGCTTATCTCAAAAAGCTGAAGGTTTACGGAGTCAAATATGAGCTGTAGCCACCTAAGCAGAGATAAGCATGTGCAAAGGAAAGAGACAGCGCTATCGTGTCTCCCAGACACATTCCTTCAGTATGCTTGGTGTGTGTGTGTCAATTGTTCTCAGTGAGGAAACAACACATCTCCGCCGTTATTCAGTTACAACACACAATTCTTGTTCCAAATAGCAGTGTCGTCATCTGAGCTGAGCGGAAGCTTTTTGGGAGCGCCTGACAACAGTGTGTCTGGCATTGGAGCCTTCATCTCTTCATCTCCCCCTCCCCCCCAATAACTTCCCCATTTTATCGCAGTTCCTTCGCATTTCCGAAAATTCTGGGCCTCTAATTATAGCTGAATTCTAATGAACATACAGTATTTTAAATAATATTTCCTGCTTGCGATGTTAACTTTTTCCATTTTATTCCTTCAAAATTATTTTTAAAAAAGTTTTTGGCGGGCATTTAGAATACTGTCGTAGTTGCGTTTTTGTAGTAGCCGATGTCGTACTTGCGTGGCTCGACTGTACGTATATCAAAATTCAAAATCGTTATCAATAATTAAAATCAGAAACGCTAGCTGTATGTGAAACTAAATAGTACGGTTGAAAGCACAATTATTAACTACGGAAATTTAGCCAAAAGTCACGTAGTTTGAAAAGGGGTGGGAAAAATAAAAGAGTGCAATTAATTATATGTTTAGAACAACGTGCATGAGTTCGGCGAGGGAAGCGAGGTGTCCAGGCAGAAGCATGACTCATGTGACAGTACTAGCAGGCTGGCTCGGAGGGGGTAGGGGTGGCGGCGAGAGGGTTGCATCCGGCCAACTAATACCTACTCACTTCACAAGGTCATGTACATTGCCGCAAGCCTGCTTCACATGGTCACGAATCTCGCTGCAAGCCTGCTTCACATGGTCACGAATCTCGCTGCAAGCCTGCTTCACATGACTCACCATACATGTTTCTACTCATAAAATTCAAATTTCTCATGGAATTTTTTTGCAATTTTTTTACAGTTACTCAAAAAGACTTCGCTATAACCGTGTTTTCGCTATTTCCGTGTTCGCTATGACGGGATTCTACTGTAGTTGAAGTTGCCTTTTTGGGTACCACATCATGGAATTGCAACATTTTTTAGGTTATGGACACTTGTGTTGATGCATCTTTAAACAATAAAACCTCTCATAGCGAGTAAGCTATGCAATTATCAAAATTTATTAACTCCATATATATGTGCTTGAAACAGGAGCATCATTACAAATTTATTGTATTGTGATTGTTTAACAAACAGGCAGTTGCCATAATGAGATGCCCGAAACAGTGATTTCACAAACAACAATCAACTAACAAGTAAACAACTAACAAGTACAGAGATAACAAGAGAATACTCACCATAGGTATCAACCCATACAGCAGACTGCAGAGTATGAGGCTTAAATCAGTTACTTCATGGCCTGCAGACTACAAGCACTGTTAATTTACCTTCCCATTACTTTGTTTCAAATGCCACGAGAAGCATTGACTGGATAAAAGTAACCCGCTAGAGTTAACGATCAACCAACAGAAGTTAATCACATTGAGAATCAAAATCATGTAACGAAAATTGGTTCAGTTTTTTAGCATAATTGAACTTCACTTTTTTAACGAGTCAGACTGAAATTTTACTGTACTCAGCGCAACCTCGTGACTTTTCGTAAATGCCTTTTGGCATATAACAACCTGATAAGTACTAAGCAATAAACATTATCATACAGTTTGATTATCTAGACTTAAGTTCACAATTATAATTCAATCATTATTTTAATTTCAACAGATTCAGGACAAACTCTGCATTATTTGTGTGTTCATTGTAGTATTTTCTTTGTTAGAATAAAAGGGCAGTGAAAATGATGCAATATTTAATGTTGCTAAAGACTGTTCCAGATTTTTTTGTATGTTATCACATGTTGGAAAATAATTCCTAGTTTAAACTTTTCAGATAAAGAATATGCTGATTTATTTATGATTTTTACTGTGGGTCAATGGTGGAAATAAAGAAGATGGATCAAGGGTGGAAGAAGTGTGCGAGATAGATGGTGCACAACAAGGCGTAATGCCATTAAACAGCAACTGTATAAGTTTCAAACAACATTAAGCAAGTTTCTGGCTGATGTAAAACGAATCTGTGTAAAGGCTTTTGTTTGAGGATTGCAAAGTTATGGTTGAAATAATGTTTGTTGTTAGATAAAATTATCTTTTATAATATTATACAGTGGAACCCCTGAATTACACTTCTCAAGGGACCAATAAAAAATTGTGTAAAATGCAGGAAAGTGTAATCTGAGGGAAGGTTATACATAATGCAAAATCATTAAAAGGGACCAAACGCAAACCGTGTAAATGGCAGGAAAGTGTAGAATCAGGGGGTGTAATTCAGGGGTTCCAGTGTAATGTGTTTCTGCCATTTTAATATCAATCTGCCATGTGTGAGACGGTCCACCCACCACTTAGGCCTTCATTGTTTCCTGTTTTTATTTGATTATTTCCTTATGTTTGACTTAATGAATTTGCTACTATCTATAAAATTACTTTGAGGTATTGTTGACCTGTTGTTTGACCTTTTATCTGTACGCCTATCAGTTTTTGAAATTGTTAAATTTTATATGTATTTAATTTGGTTTGTTTAGGCTGAGGCAGTTTTGTGTTTTAATTTAAATTTAATGGTATTATTTGCAGCTTAACTGTTATTGTATTGTAATTCAGGGCTGGGTGTATTGTTGGCAAGTATAGTTGGATGGCACAGGTGTGCCTGCCCAGTTCCAGGAATCGCTATATTTAGATTTTTAACTGTTTTTCTAATATTTTTACTTTTCACAAAGTGCACGTGCGCCGCCGCTCGTTGAGTGTGCGAGAGAGACAGTAATATGTTTGCGCGGGCTGGCTTGAGCCAATGAAAGGGCACGTGGTTCAAATTTACTTAAATTTATGTTGTAAATTATTATGTAATTATGGTTTTGAGAAGAATATTTTCACTTTTCAAGTTGTTTAAATGTATAAAAGTTTATAATTTGTTATTATATTTAATTTAATATTATTTTTCCATTATGTTTTTACCTTGGTGCGCTTGGTGGCCGCTAGAGGCGTTGCAGGGAGAGAGCAAGCTTCGGTGGGTCGGCCATATTGATTTGGTTTTCGGACGCGGACGAGGATGGCGGTCTGGAACGGTTGGTGGGCTGTGTGGGAGCGAGGTGGCTGAGCAGCCATGTATATTAGTCGCTGAGTAGAGTCCTCGTGTTTGCGAGAATATTATGGTTGAGATGTCGTGGCGTGTTTCGAACTTTGAAAATTAGTTTTTATTTTTTTCTTATATAATTTTTGGGGTTGAACAGTTCTCTCCCGGGAGCGTTAGGCTTGGACAATGATGAAGACTATTATGATTGAAATCTAGAGTTTCTGTATGTAAAGTTGTTTTTTTTTTAAAGTTAATTAATAAAAACAGTCACGCCAACAGGTTTTAATTTCATGTAGATACAGCAAACCTATACAATCACAACCGGCCACATCAGAGGTTATGTCAACAATTATGTAAAATAACATCTTCTTCAGTAAACGGAGATCCGCTACATTTTTCGTGCCGTGACCAGGATTTATGGTTATCTTAATCTTCAGCAAGCGGAGACCCGCTACATTTTGGTGCAGTGACCAGGATTTATGGTTATCTTCAATAATCTTCAGTAAGCGGAGACCCGCTACATTTCTGGTGCCGTGACCAGGATTTATGGTTATCTTAATCTTCAGTAAGAGGAGACCCGCTACACATGTCTAATCAGATTTGTATTGTTGACTGGATTTCGCAGTACTTCATGTGAGTGAATGTATACTAGATTATTGTGTTACCGTTTGTGGAGTAAAGTGGTGCATCCATATGCATCAAAGCCCTGATTTTACAAAATGTCACTGTTCCTGACGATGACTTCATAAAATAGGTGTATTACAATAGACCCCCGATTTTACAAATCCTGGATTTTACGAAGGTAGCAATTTTACGAATACACTCTCGGGAACTGTTAAAAAAATGCAAAAATAAAAAAAAGTTAAAGCTGTTAATAAATGTGACGGTGCACATCGGATAGCAACGTTCAGCCGGTGAGCACTAGTATGTACGTTACACAGTTTGTCTACCCCTCAATTCTTTAAAAGCGAAATGTTACTCTTTGTGGATAACAAGACCGTGACAGCTAGAGTTACACGCTTGCCTCACTGCCAACAGATCACCGTCCTCCCCCACATACCTTCCAAATATCAGCTTAGGGAAACAACTTGCAATGCATTTCGCGGGAAATGTCAATCTGTATCTTACCCCCTTGGTGGAAAAATATCTTGCCGACATCCAACCTGAAACCCTCCCCTTCCCCTAGCCATTATCAATTTACTTTCACGAGTAGGCCTACATAATGCCGGAATAAGATTTATCTCTATTACCGTGTGCACCACAGGATTTTTGTATTCCCACCTATATCCACACCCAACCACTGAAAATGACAAATAATCACATTTGTTATACGTTATTTTTCGAGTTTTGACAGTTTTTAGTAGTTCATTAAATTTTCTTGGTGAAGTGAGAAACTTCTTGTGTTGCAATCTCCTCCAGGCTGTAAGATTTCTGGCACCGACGCTGATGTTGGATCATCGTGCGCGTGCGTGTGTGTGTGACTACAAGCTAAGTGAAAGCAAGACAAAGAAAGAAGGGGGATGCATTATCAGCACTACACATCAGCCAGGCGAGCATTTGAAAGTAAACACGACTAGGCAACGGGTAAGAACGGCATAAGTGACTAAGTTTGGACTCGTTGACTGCGCCGTTTTTGCATTAACTTGACTCTTGCTGTGACGTGCCATCGTTAAAAGGGCACAAGTACTGAACATAGTCCAACACGAAGGCTTGTCTTCAAACTTCACTTGATATTTTTATTCATTATTTTTATGTTGCAAAGGATAGTACACCAGCCTTGCGGGCTCTGAAAAAATGTTGCGTGCAACAATAATTTTAGTTTCTTTTAACAAGAGTCTTGTAGACCTTTTTAGGTTTATTTTTCCATGCAATGCCAAGAACATCAAGTCTACACGATCGCGAGTAGGCATCGGTGATTGGTGTTTTATTTTTTTGTGACATGGGTCGGTCGCATCGATCGTTCGTACGTGTGACTTTAATCAGAAGACGTCTGTCTATTGATATAAGTTTAAACTGACGTTATTTTTGCCATTTTTTGTGTGAAACGATACGGATGTCAGACTATGTATTCGCGAGAAGACACTTGGTTCTCTGTGTTCTCTTGTCTCTCTCTTTTTTTCTACCTATTTTTCTCTCTTTTTTTTCTCCAGGACTTGGGTCGGTCATATTTACCATTCAGGGCACCCTTTTACTCGGAAGACATCTGTCTTGTGATAGAAATTTATATTTTAAAGGTAACTTGTCTTACTTTCCCGCAAAACGCTACGAAAATCGTGATCCCAATGGATATACATTGCGGAAAAAAATTCAATTTTAAAATTTGGTAAAGGGGTGGGGGGCGAAATTGGCCTCAATCGATTTTACGAAGGTAGCGATTTTACGAATGTCATTAATGGAACTGTCGGTATTCGTAAACTCGAGGGTCTAGTGTATTTGAAAAATTTAATCTTTATAAAGTCAACTATCACGGAAAAACGAGCCTGGCTGAATTCTGTTAATATTTATTGTCTGTAAGAATGTAAAATTTTAAAATCAGTTTTATAATTTTGTTCATTCTGTCTTTTTGTAAAAAAAAAAAAAAAAAATATTTTTTTTGCAAATTCATTTTTAGGATTCTTTTATTTTACCTGAATATTACTTTGAAGAAACAGTGTATTCAGAAATCCAAGTTCATAATATAAGGTTTGTATTTTTTTTACAGAAAAGCTTCCAACTCCTATATCTGAATAACTTTTCAAAAACTGTACCAGACTTTGGGAACGTTATTTTAAAGTATGGATGGGTGTTTCGATCCTTCGATTCCCTCGATTCTTGATGGTATCGAAAGAATCAATAATGGCGGAAAAATTGCACTTCTTAAAATTTTTATTTTCTCAATATTTTATTTATTTATTTTATTAAGATACTTCAGTTGGAACAGGTATATTTGTTTATTAGTGGGGTAGGGTCTTTAATGAGAGAATATTTTTGCGACTTTGAAACCACAGCAACTTAAATTGCAGTATATATTTCCTAAGACACTAACCTTGAAGAAACGTTACAATCAGTTATGACAATAATAAACTGGCGTAAATAGATTTTTTGTAGCTTCTACTCTGATGCGTCTCGCAGAATGAAGATGATACTTAACCTCTCATCTCATCCTGGTCACAGCACCAAAATGTGACACGGCGAGGCGGATGAATTAAGATACATTACTGCTAGTGGCCAGTTGTGATTGTATAGAGGTCCATAAGAATATACTTGCAGCTGTCTACTCAAAAATTAAAAGCTTGTTGGCGCGGCTGTTTTAATAAATAACTTTTTTAAAAAAATTAACTTTACATACTGAAAGTTTTAGATTTCAGTCATAATCGTCTTCATCAGTGTCCAAGCCTGACGCTCCCGGGAGAGAACAGCTCAACCCCAAAAAAAAAACAAAAACAAAAAAAAAAAAAAAAAAAAAAACTCCCACACTGCCCACCAACCGTTCCAGACCGGCATCCTCGTTTGCGACTAGACATCAAGTACCACACAACCATCTTGCTCCACGACTAGACAAGTAAATATGGCCGATCCACCACGCTTGCTCTCTCCCTGCAGCGCCTCTAGCGGCCACCCAACGCACCGAGGTAAAAACTTAATGGTAAATTAAATATAATAACAAATTACAAACTTTATACATCTAAACAACCTGTAAAGTGAAAATATAGCTTTAAAAACCATAATAATTACCTAATAATTTACAACATAATTTTTAATAAATTTGAACTGCATGTCCTTCCGTTGGCCCAAGCCAGCCCGCGCAAACATATTACTGTCTCTCTTGCACACTCGAAGAGCGGCGGTGCACGTGCACTTCGTGAAAAGTAAAAGTAGTAGAATAACTGTAAAATCTAAATATAGTGATTCCAGGAACTGGGTGGGCACACGTGTGCCATCCAACTACACTTGACAATAATACACCCAGCCCTGAGTTACAGTCTGTCTCATGAAAGAATTCCATATTTTGACATTTCTCTTCTGAGAAATTTGCTTGGCTATTCCATTGTTTGGAGCTTTAAACCTACCTGTCTTCCTGGAAAAGCATTGTCTCCACAATCCTGTTTACAGGTGAACTGTCAAAATGTGGAATTCTTTCATGAGATAGACTGTACAATACAATAACTGTTAAGCTGCAAATTATAAAACTAAATTTAAATTAAAACACAAAGTTGCCTCAGCCTAAACAAACCAAATTAAATATTAAATTGAACAATTTCAAAACTGATACTGATAAAATGCCAAACAATACCTTACCAAACTCCTGTCAACAATACCTCAAAATAATTAAATAGATAATAGCAAATACAATAAATCAAAGGTAAAGAAATAAATAAAATAAACACAAGACATGAAATAATATAGGCCTAAGTGATGGGTGGACCACCTCACAACCCCCCACTTGACATGCAGAGGTTGTCCCCACAATCCTCTGTGTGTCAAGTAAAGAGTACAGACCTGCAGGTTATCTCAAACACAATTGACAAAATACATTTAGAAAAACTGAAAAGAGCATCACATTATAGCAGCAAACAATTAAACAGCAAAACACATAGTACAGAAACATCATTAACATCTCCAAAAACACAAACCTCAAAACAATTAGAACAGCAGGAAATTTTGCACTCTACAATTTACAATATGAAAATTTGCCAAAAATACACATCAGAAGAAAACAAAGAACATTACATTACAAATGAAAACATTAAAATCTATTATCATTTACTATGTACTCTTATCAAATTTTCAAATATACACAACTGCACTGTCAAGAAATCCCAAAACAAACATCACCACAACTCATATAAAATTAAATTATGTGTACATGTCGGCAAATAACACTGAGTACAAAGCAAAATCCAAACAACCAAATACAATATTAAATATAATCACTTCAAAATTTTCTAAATTCATCAACAATTACCACTCTAATGCAACTCATATAAAATAATAATTAGCAAAAATTTTTCTTTATCACTTCATAAGGAAAAGATTACACCAACAACAATCTGGGTTAGGTCATCTTGAAAACTGGCTTTGACACACACGAACTCCTCAACATTTTAAGAAAACCAGCACACTCTTTGGACGACAACGGAGTGGCAATCAAACACTATTACTTAAACTCAGGTGTACCCATTGGACAACGACGAGGCACCCTGCAGAAAAAACAAAACATACATGGCGCACCCTTTGGACCAACGACGGAGTGGCATACACACAACAAAATATCAATACCATATAATCAGGTATGCCTATTGGACGACGACGAGGCATCCTGCTCAAAATTAAAAATCACCTCGATGATGTGTGCTCAAAACCAGAGAGCCAAATCACGGCCACTGAAAAGAAAGGTGACCTAAGTCAGAGAGTTACAGACAGTTGATTATAATTATCAAAACTTATATCTCACTGACAATATCAAAGCTCTAAACTTAACTGTAAGATCTTCCATTAGAACAAACAAACTCACAATAATGTACTCAGTGCTAAATTAAAAGTGTTACGCTGTATGCAAAATAATAACTCTTTATCTCAGTTATGGCCCTGCCAACAACCACAACAAAGAGGAAAACCAAATACAAACACATCTGCAAAACAAAAATAATTACGTGTCAAAAGTGTACAAGTATCTATGTTATTTTAAAAGTGAGTGACTAACAGGCAGTAAAAATCACAGTTACGGAATGCCTGCCCTGGTGATTCCCTTTCACCCAGTTGTGATCGGCTGTTACCGATTAAATCAAAGCCACATCAAAACTTTTAAATAACATTAAACAGAAAACAACAAATTTCCATTAATTCACCAAATTAAAGTTAGTATATAAAGTGACTGGGTACACATCCCCAGTTTCAATTTTTCACCTTTAAAACTGTGACTGCACTGTGAGGAAACAGCAATATACACATGACAACAAATCAAAACTACTAGTATTATGTGTACATGTAAGCCAAGACACTGAGTACACATAAAAGTCATAGATAAACACAAAAATTATATTCTTCAAACAGAAAATATTACTATTATAAATTAGCCTTCAAGAAAACACTAATTAATGCATTAAAAACTCTTAACTTACATATCAACAAAACTCACAAGAAAGTCTCAATACATACTGGATTAGCTCACCTCAAACTAAGAATCATCACCTACAAAAAACTCTATAAACACTTAAGTAAGATTACGCACACCCTTTGGAACGACGACGAAGTGGCATAACACAACAAAATACTAGTCAAACACTCGGGTATACCCACTGGACGACGAGGCATCCTTACACATCACCGTCGTAACTTGAATTACTGAGCCAAAATCACGGCCACGGAATCTAGATGTGACTTAAGCCAGGTAAGTAATTACCAACTAACTTAAAATGTTCAAAAACAAAATTACTTCAACTACCCAAAATCTTTAAACTGAAATATCATCACTTAAAATTAAAACCTCATAACATAATGTACTCAGTGTCATTTAAAATATGCTTTCTAAATATTACTGTGTGTTAGCAAACAAAATTACAACTCTGTTGTGGCCCTGCGTGGCAACCACAGAGTGACAAACAAGTTCAAACCAAAATATTACATCTTGCAAAAATTAAATTACTTGACAAAGTGTGTATGTGTGTTGTATTGAAAACTGTGATAATGAAGGTAGTACAAACATCAATAACTTGTGGCATGTGTGCATTGAATCTTCCTCGACATCCAGGTAAGTTCTGCTGTTACATAAGACTTAAAAAACAATATCAAAATACAAAAATGCTCCAAAATACAAAATTACATACCCTAGCACAAACAAACCCTTTGATTTACAAACTCTTGCAGTCTTGTTACCTTTTAAATTTTACCTTACCCCTGCACCATTCCTGCACACCCCATTTCCTTGCGACTCTCACTACACTCCATTCCCCGAATTTCCCCTCCACTGACCAACAATCACTTTCACCTTCCTGCCCGTTCACACCCTTGAACTTCACCTCACCTCTGCTACACTTGCACCCCCCACTGTTCACATACCCTGCTGAATTGTGATCCTTCGAGTACTCTATCATCAGTCCAGCAAAAAGCCCTTTTCAACTACCATCTTACTTTTGTTTCCCATGTGCAAAATATATGAATTTTACTTACAGGTCCCCTAGCAAAGCCTTCACTCAACAATACACAGTTACACTCGTCCACATGGTTGGCCTCACCAACAGCATGTAAATTTTCTACAATTTCTGGAACATTCACAACATCAATTATATCAACCAAAAATGTACCCTCCTCAACATTCTGCAGCTCTATCTCCACCTCTACCCTTAGGCCTAACTCTTCTACTCTAGATGACTCTTTAACAACTTCAATAGAGTCAGCTACGTTTCATTGACCAACTTCACTCTTTATCTCATTGTGTAATGTGTCTAATTTATCTTCAAAAGTTACAACCTTTGTACTGAAACCTTCAACCACAGCAACTAAATTCTTAGTTTGTTCCTCAATTAAACCTTTAATTAATGCTGCCAAATCCATGTTCACAGTTTACATACTATTTGCCAGTAAATTTAAGACACGTTACAGTTAAAACAAAACACAAATTTTTTTTTTAATTTGAAAACATCTTCACTCAGTGCAAGATAAATTTCGAGACAAAACAACAATGTAGGACACATACCTTCACACACTGCAATCGCCGATTACCTGCTCACGGCACTTCCCGACATGTAGCACTTTAAAATACTATAATCATCTCTGCTGCTGTTGTTGATCTGCCGCGGGAATGTTGCTGCGTTGCGCCGTGCATCCACTGTTGTTTTTGACATTGCCGCTTCCCTAGGTCCCGGCATTACTTTTTTTCAAGCCGATCCTGGTCACGACACCAAAATGTGATACGTCTGGCGCTAACTGAATGAAGATAACTTACATCATTGGACCAAATATCCTGGTCACGGCACCAGAAATGTGATGCATCTTGCAGAATGAAGATGATACTTAACCTCTCATCTCATCCTGGTCACGGCACCAAAATGTGACATGGCGAGGCGGATGAACTAAGATACATTACTGCTAGTGGCCAGTTGTGATCGTATAGTGGTCCATAAGAATATACTTGCAGCAGTCTACTCAAAAATCAAAAGCTTGTTGGCGCAACTGTTTTATTAAATAACTTAAAAAAAAAAAAATCAATTTTACATAGTGAAAGTTTTAGATTTCAATCATAATCGTTTTCATCAGTGTCCAAGCCTGACGCTCCCGGGAGAGAACAGCTCAACCCCAAAACTTTAAGAATTTAAAACAAAATTAGAAGAAGAAGAAAAAAAAAACTAAACAAGCCACGACATATTTATCAAAACATTCTCGCAAATGTGCGAGCCCTCCACTCAGTGACTACAAGCACAGAAAGTTTAACTACGTATATATGACTGCTCCGCTACCTCGCTCCCACACTGCCCACCAACCATTCCAGACCGGCATCCTCGTTCGCGACTAGACGTCAAGTACCACACAACCATCTTGCTCCACGACTAGACAAGTAAATATGGCCGACCCACCACGCACACAAGACATGAAATAATAAAGGCCTAAGTGGTGGGTAGACCACTTCACACTACATTTCAATTGCAACAACATTTTTGAAATGCGTTAAGTAAAACACAAACTTACTGTTCAGTTCGTAATTCCTGGACACGTGCTGTTCTTCATGACTAACCTTGATGACTTTTGTCACCACTGATACAGTAAATGTACTAAAATTATTTGCAATTTCATTCAGTTAGTATTAAATTTAATCCACTTTTTAAATTCATGCAATGTGATACAATTTGTTCTCACACATTATAAAATGGCATTCTTTACAGGATTGATTGTTATTTATACCCATCATAGTTCTTAAGGCCTACACTCAAACTAAATGCATGTAAAATGAAATTTTTGTACTCATGTGGACGCACAAATAAAATTCAGGTTTAACAAAATGCATTACGATAATGACAAAAAATAACTCGGCCTATCTGCCTATATTAACATTTTGTTTGAAACAACACTTGTAGGTACAGCACTTGCATAACATATAAATACATGAACAGCTCCGTGGAACGTTCAGTGTTGGGACAGGAAGTTTCACACAGTAATCACAGTCCAATAACCCATTACTGTAGTTTCTTAAAATGTTTTTGAATGTCGCAAATTTAATGAATGAATGTGTTCACAAAGAAACTGCAAGCTCATTCAGAAAAAATGTGAGCGCCGAACAGTTAACGTGCCGATAGCGGCCGGTTTTGTGGACTAGGATGAGAGCGTTGCCAGATCCAATAATTCCAAAGTTGCCAAATCATCTACTTGACAAATGCAAATGAGTTAAGTAGGTATTCTCGATCTACCATCATAGGTTAGCCAGGTTGCAATTGAATGCATCCCAGCAGTAAGTTTGGTTCACTTTGTTGACGCAAGTTGAAGTTTCACTCTCCTCCAGACTAACCTCTTCAGTTTTTATAACAGCCTATACATTCACCTAGTCACGTACACCGGTATCCGTGGGTTTATCGCCTATCTTATAAAAAATCTAAAACACATTCAAGTAAAGAAGTATTGTTTTCACAGTTCCTGGGAACAGTACTCACACAATTTTTACTGTATTCTGGTAGAAATAGAGGGGTGTTTGTCTTAATTATGTCACAATTTTAGAAGTGCGTTTTTGTTCATTGAGACAAAATGAGTGAAGTGTATTTCAGCATATCTGACCGTGACAAAAATTATTTAAGTTGTGATTTGTGTTCGTCCAAAATTTCTCATTGTGGGAAATCTCACAATATTACTAACATGACAAAATACACAAAATATGAAAACATTAAAGTATCAGATGCGAAGAATGTGGAATGTGAGTCGGTCATTTTATATATTATTGTGTACTATCATCATCTTTGGCTTAATTTATTTAATGAACTGCAACAGTTTAAAATTTAAATTTCTCAAAGGATCGAAGTAATCGAGAATTGAAGCATCGAGAAAAATATGGCTGGAATTGAGAATCGAAAGAAATATGAAATTGTGCCATCTCTATTTTAAAGGTTTTATATGATAACAAATGCAATTTACCAGGAAGATAATGTTACAAGTAGGGCCTAGTTTTTAGACCAGTATCAAATTACTGTCTAGAAAATTGTCAAACAGTGATTCAATAAGCAGCATTACAACAGGACTATCTAGGTCAGACCTACGATAGGGTTTAGTACACCATTTATATTGTTTAGTGAATAGTTGTCTTAGTGAAAAATATGATAATAATTTTTTTTAATTATTACATTTTTACATGAATGTACTATTTTATTGGGCCTAAGGACTCTCCACAACATGACTGCAGCCAGAGATT
Organism: Medauroidea extradentata; assembly: GCA_003012365.1. NCBI lineage: Eukaryota > Metazoa > Arthropoda > Insecta > Phasmatodea > Phasmatidae > Medauroidea > Medauroidea extradentata. Next base: position 14,858 of record PNEQ01106578.1, read on the forward strand.
AAATGAGGAATGTATTTTAATTAATTCTTTGTTGATTAATTTTAAGGATAACTATTTTAGACAAATGTATACTACGTAACATTTCTGAACAAATACTGATATGAGTTTTTTTTAATCTGATCACAGTTTTACTTACGAAACAAATATTAAAATGGCAGTTTACATAGTAAATATTGACTCTTTCGCTGTAAAATAAAAATTTTTTAATTAAACCTAAATAGTGTAAAATTATTTTACAAAATTTTTTTTGTAAATAGATTATTTTTGGTTATTTTCAAGCGAGAAAACCATGTAACTAGGATTTACATAGTCATTTAATTTGGTGTTCGACTAAAGTCAATTGACGTAAGTTTTTGCATTCGACTTTAGTCAAACATCGCAGTTAAGGAGTTAAACATAAAAATTGGCCAGATTTCTCACTGTGGCAGTAGTCCTTAAGAAATTTCACTAGAATACTTTTTGTATGCTAAATTGAGAAGTAAGATGATTTAACATTTATTTATAATGTAAACTCTTTGACTGTAAGTTGGTTGGCAGTGCCTTTGGTGTCTTCTGGAAAAAAAAAATTCTCCTGATGGTGAACTGCAATTTAATGATTTTTTTTTTTGGATCAAAGTAATGAATGTGCAAATATCAAACCTTAGATTTAAAGAAAAATGTAATAGCATTTATGTGAGAGAATGTAAACATGTTGATTTTCTAATGGTATTTTTCCCCCTCAGTATTTGGGTGAAAGTGAGCGAGCTGTGCGACAGTGTTTCCAGCGAGCGAGGAACTCTGCTCCGTGTGTTATATTTTTTGATGAACTGGATGCTTTGTGCCCAAAGAGGTCAGAGAGTGGTGAGGTAAGTAAATATTTATTTCATGCATTTCTACATTTGTTGTGTAGGTATGTATCCAGAACTTTGCCTAACACACCCGATCGATTGTCGTTGTTGTCCTGGCTAAATGGTCGTCGTGACTTGTCACGAGACTGGTTTAATTTGAAGTGGCTTTCCAGTTTACAGTTTCCGTGTAGTAATTATTCAAGAACACGCATCAAATCTTGTGAACTGAAAGAAACTATGGATTAATCCATATTTTTCCAGCAAATATTGAAGCGCACGTCATAGTTGTGTAGTATTTGTAAACATGGTTTTTGCCAAGCTTAAATGTATCATTTTTCATTTGGTTATTGTGGCGGCTTATTTTAGTGCCGGTACTTGTATCGACGTCGCATATTTAATAGTCGTAAAATGTAGGAATATTGCAACTTTGATATCTGGGAAATACAACTTTGCAGTTTATACAATTACGATTTTATATGGTTGCCAAACCGTGCGGATGTTAAAAACTGTTCAAAAATTGTAAGGATGTGGTATTTAAATTGTATAAGAGATTAAATACTCTCTCATCTGCACGTTCAACAATGTACAATTTATTTCTCAAATCCACAGTATTTGCAGTGTAGGAGAGTTGTAGTTAGATGTGAGACGTGTGATTAAATTGCCTAATTTGCACCCTGTAAGAATTTTTCATGCATTTATGGGATGGTGAAAGAGAATTTAAAAGCTGTGTTACCAGAAATCATAAAGTAGGGGCTTATCTATTGGTGTATTAAAATCTGTAAAGTTTGTAAACCTTGCAGAAAACAAAACTAACTATTCTATGTTTGTTTAGATTTGTATGAATATTAAAACTATGAGCAGTATTAATGATGATACAACAAAGTAAGCCTACTGTAAAATACGTTCAGTGATTTCCCTGTTAAGTTTGTTTTCTTTTTAATAACCCTAGGGAGGCTGTGTAATTTTAGCCATGAACACAAAACATAAATACACTAGACCCCCGATTTTACGAATACTCACGGTTCCTCTCATCGCATTCGTAAAATCGCTACCTTCGTAAATTCGATAGCGGCTTATTTTTGCTCCCCCCCCCCCCATTACTTAACAGAAAATTTTAAAATTGCATTTTTTCTGCAAAGTGTCTCTTAGGCCCCGACTTCCGTAGCGTTTTGCGGGAAATTAATTAACGTATTAATGTAACCATAAATTGATATCAGTAGCCAGACGTCACACTGTTGAGCGGTAGATATGACCGACCCTTGTCCCCAAAAAATGAGAAAATCGAGATTTCGAGTGTCTTCTCTCGAGCGAATAGCCCGACTCCCTTAGCATTTAACGGAAAAATAAAGCAAGTGATAGTTTAAATATAAATTTATATCAATAGTCAGACGTCTTATGATCAAAAGAACACCGCTAAACAATAGATATGACCAATCCTTTTCCTAAAAAAAAATTAGAAAATCGAGTTTCTGAATGTCTTCTCTCGAGCGAATAGCCCTACTCCCTTAGCATTTAACGGAAAAATAAAGCAAGTGATAGTTTAAATATAAATTTATATCAATAGTCAGACGTCTTATGATCAAAAGAACACCGCTAAACAGTAGATATGACCAATCCTTTTCCTAAAAAAAAATTAGAAAATCGAGTTTCCAAATGTCTTCTCTCGAGCGAATAGCCCGACTCCCGTAGCATTTAGCGAAAAATAAAGCAAGTGATAGTTTAAATATAAATTTATATCAATAGTCAGACGTCTTATGATAAAAAAAACACCGCTAAACAATAGATATGACCAATCCTTTTCCTAAAAAAATGAGAAAATCAAGATTCTGAGTGTCTTCTCTCGAGTGAATAGACCGACTCCCGTAGCATTTAACGGGAAAATAACGCAAGTAATAGTTGAAATATAAATTTATATCAATAGGCAGACGTCTTACGATCAAAAGAACACCGCTAAACAATATATATGATCGACCTTTGTCCTAAAAAAAAAATGAGAAAACCGAACTTTCGAGTGCCTTCTCACGTGCGAATAGCCCGATTTAAAAAGAAGTAGGAATTCCTTACTAGTAAAATGCCCTTGTAAATTATTCACCAAAGAAAGAAGGAATAAGCGGATGTATTTATTCATTGCGCAGTTTTATATGACTTAACGTAAAAACATTCCCTCGACGTTGTTGATGAATTGTACGAGAACATAGATACTAGTAGCGTGCAGAGCGGACAGATAGCGCAACTGTACGAACGTTCACAAGATGGAAGATAGATAGCGGCACCGTAGCATATACCGACGTTGTTCCAAAAACGCCATTTTGTGACGTTCTTACCTAAAATCGTCGAGAATTACATGTATAAGTGATTGAAAATAATCACTTTCACAGTCAGTATATGCGGTAAAAATAAATTAGGAGTTCCGGGATTACGTAATACACGAACGTCTATTTATTTTCCAAGTTC
>PNEQ01106583.1:0-22766 GCA_003012365.1 Medauroidea extradentata
TTTTTTTTTTTTTTTTTTTTTTTTTTTTTTTTTTTTTTTTTTTTTTTGTTTCCTCGCATGTCTTATCGTGGCCTCTTTGAATTCAGCAGTGTTGGAAAAATAAATTATTAATATGCAGAGCGTGAATGAGCATACTGTCGTTACTTTAAACATCCATAGGCCTAAATACTGACACACTGTTTCTTTATAATCACTTAGCTGGAAAAGGACCGGACATTCTAAAAATAGCTGTCGTTCCCCTCGCGTCAGTATTCTTTACTGCCTACCTTCACACCTCCACAGGAGCTCTTGACAGACTTTCTGTAAAAACTTTGTGGCATAACAAACACATGTAGACAATTTGTTTTGCTGTTTCCTGCTTCATATAGGACAATATTGAATAGATTTGCGATAAACAAATTTAAAATAAAATCCTCATATTATATGCCAGAAAATATGGTAATGTGTGAAACATTTCACAAAGGTGCATCAAACATTATCATTTCTAGGCAGAAAACACTTTTTTACTACTAATCTCCTTATAACTCTTACGTATTTATAAAATTATGGATAATTATTTTAATTGTAACACATCTTGTTGTCTTACAAACCCATTAATTTGTTAGACAAATCATTGTTAAAATTATCCTTATTGCACAATGCAGTGGCCACTAATTTGCCTGAAGATGCAGTGGTCTAATGTTTGCAGGATTACGCTGCGGCGACAGAGTTGCATTGTCAGGTTTTCAGTTCACATGCGAAACTTGCGATAATAAACTGTAATTTAAGTAATGTAACAAGGTATATCAGTTGCTAAGTTTGGATACAATTTTAATGCAATTTTTGTGTAATTTTTTGTTAGGGTTTTGGGGTTAAAATTGGCTTAATTTGGCTATAGGGAAGACAGATCCAAGACTTCATTGTAGTGTACAATAATTTAAATGTGAACAATATATTTGTGTATGGTATATTATTCTGCTGTTTTGAAATATCTCTAATTTTATTTGTTACTGTAAGTACTTCCTTGGCATAATAATTTTTTAGAAATAAAATTATTTACTTGATGCTTCTTTAATATTGCCTCCCTAAACACACATAGACTATTATTGGCAACATTTGTTAACATCAGTTATTAAATACAAATAACAGCTATCAATTGTTGAATATTTCAGCTTTTGGTTTTTGATATGTCTTTTTTGTTCTTCTGTACCACAATTACTGTATTTAAGAGTTAGTTGCAGTCCTGTAGGTCATAGTACAATATTTTATGAAGGTCTAGTCCTCCACTTCCAACCCAAGTTATGTTCAGTGTTGTGGTGGGACAGTTTCTTGATAAGCTTAACACTCAGGTGGCTGGCAATAGTTTAAACTTATCTTGGAATATTTTGGCGATCACCATTTAACCCACTGCTGACAATACACTCAAGTTGAACTGTCTCCTGCACATTTTAGAGAACTGTGTTTCTTTCAAGTTTTGTTTGTAATTTATTTACTGGTAAACAGTTTCAAAGTTTCCATCATCATCATACCAAGATGTACATCAGTAGTCGTTGGGATCGTATCTTAAAATCCATTTACTGTACATTCGTGCCGTTTTGGCAACGACTCCCAAAGACCAGCTGCCTTTACTATTCAGCTCCCCAAAAGCCTTCCGAAAGGCACAGTAATTCAATTCCAAGAGCGTGTCAAGTCTCTACCAAGTGACAATAAATGCTTATAGCAGGTTAGTGAGCAATTGAACATTCTCGAGCAAAGGAAGGAAACACATCTCTAGTTTAAAAAAACGTGTGTATTACCACTTTCACCTTCACAGAACATAAATTCCGCAATACAGTACCCACACAAATCCACAAAACATGGTAATACAAGACAAAATTCTGGCGATTACACATATCTGTATCAGTTCATCAAAGTGCTTACAAATATTCAGCTCTTTTAAATATGTGCACTACAACTTGAATTACAGTCTTCACCATTTGACTCTTAAAAGACATGCTCTCAACATGCATTCATTGTGCAATTACACCTCTCGTCAAACACCCTTATTATCATTGTAAACGATACCGGGATCCTATCGCTAATATCACCCAGTTAGGTCCACCTTCACGCCTTGGAGTGTCCAAAAGACGTTCATAAGAGTTATCCTAAGCGCCCTTGCGCCCTCACACAGGCAAACAAATATCCAGTTACAGTCTTTACTCAGTTTTCACAGAATTGTGAGTAGGTGAAGACCAGGAAAATACAGTCTGTGACGACAGGGCTTACTCTACGAGAATCAAATGGGCCCGAACACACGGCCGCCCACCGACTATGCAGTGAGGGGAATACATCCACCCATTACTCGGCTAGGCCAGTCAACCAACAGCGTCCATATAGGTCTATGTCGCCGAACACTCCGACAAACCATTTTATTCAAACTGTAAAAAAAGTAATCATCCTTTATCAATCAACATTTTTAATAAATTATTGTAAATTATAAAGTAAAAAATAGTCATAAATGAAATAATGAAATATTTTCCATTTCGTTATTAAAATTTTTTCTTTATTCAATTGTGACCAAAATGAACACAGGTGGCAACAACATTATTGAACATGATATTATAATGATATTTATTAATCGTCTTATGTATGATAATAAATACAAAAATTTTAGTTAATATACTTATACAAATTATACTAGTTACTCAGGTAGCACTAGTTATCTATAGCCAAGAATTGAAGTCTATACTGCGACATGCTGCACACTTCCAAATCTCGATCCTACTTAATTAATTGATTTGTAGGAAAAATGTGACACAAAATTGGCAAATAGGCAAAATAAAAATTTTTTTAGATTGCTATTAAACTTCACAGGATCACCCGCTGGGCTAATCTGAAGATTGCCTGAAAGTTTCATCAAAATAGCTCCTGTGGTTTTGTAGTCCATGGGGAACATGCATACACACATCAATTTATATATATAAAAAGAAAAAATACAGTTGGAAAATAAAAAAAATATTATACAATGAAATAATCTAAAAATTTTATTGAACAATTTCATAAGTTAATTGGGGATATAATTCATGTTACTAATAATTATCTGAAACTCGGCTTGTTATTACCCGGCCAACCAGCCATAACTGGATACAGCTAAACCCCTCGCTCACACCTGTCTGTATACAAAACAAACTGTCTGCTATTTCCTCGTTGAGTCCTGAGCTCCCAAAGCAACACAATACATACCCACGTACATAAATAACCTAAGATTATGAATTAAATTTGTTCCTTGAGCTGAGTAACTACTATAATCATTAAATTAGTACCTGCATTTGTATATGAAAATAAAATGTAATGAGGAAATATATATACAGCAAAAAAAAAAAAATACATTTGTCTAGTATTCTCACAAAACATCATAAATCTACAGTGTTACAAATTACAGAATGAAGCCTTTATAATTTCACTTTAAAGTTATTTTTTATAAATACATATACTCAGAAACATGTGAAAATTTAGAAATATTCAAGAATTTTTTTTTGTAAGTGTGTCATTCTGTAGCTCAAAACATTTACTTTCAATCTAAATTATTTCATTAGTATTGTTTGAATAGTTATTAAATTGGGTAAGTAGCAAAAACACTCAAACCACTAATTTGACATGACCTTGTACGAAAACTATGGAAGCGAAAAATCTTTTATTTGTGGCATATTTCTATTGCTGGTGGATGCTTGCTAGTCGCTGATGTCATGCAACAACATAAATGATTGAACACATTATTATTTCCACACATGAATCTTGTACAAACTGAACCACTTGTAATGAAATAATTAGAATCGCAGCAGTTAGTTGTCCGTTGAAGTGCAAGTTGGGCTAGTTGTTAGACCAGCACTGGAAAAACGTTAAGTTGGCCCAATGTCGAAATGTCGTGCGAGACAATGCTGGTTCAGTATTGTTTATTGGTTGGTTACCAACAATGTAACAACACTAATGCCAACCAATAATCTAATGTTAATTTTGAACACATTTAAAAAGTGAACTGGTACAACTTTTTTTCTGGAATTATGTTTTGGTACTACTACATCAGACACGTCTTTCTCTTATATTTCATAATGCAAAGGCTTTCTAGTTTAAGCCAACCATTACTCTACGCTATTTGTACACGCTGTGAATAATTTGACGTATATTTACTTTGCTAATTGACATATTGAAAATTAAAAACACAATGAATTGGTTTTAACATTGATATAAATTAAAATCACAGAAACTGTTAACTAATATGTAAACGTTAGTATAAAGTTTTTTTTTAGTAACCTCATATTAGACAAACTGAGTTATACTGTCATATTTTATACAAGCTTTATAGTACATATTTAATATTTTCTTAAGACTTCCATTTAACCAATACTTGGAAGGTAGGATAGGTGCGTAATGTAATTGTTTGTACAGAATTTTCACTAGGATATCATTTTAACAAAAATAATTTAAATATCACATGACTGTCGTTATTCAAGTGAGACAGACACAGTTATAAAATATGATTGGAAAGTCATCATAAACCACGAAATTGTGATAGTTTGTATATTTCTATTTAAAACTGTTAAATCATATCAAAAAAATACAGTTGAACACTCATTGATGTCTGATGTCCCAACAAACACCCAAAAACTAACATCTCGTTTTTCAAGAATATTGAAGCCATTGCAGACATCTGACAAATATTTCCTTGAGACTAATGTTTGATTGTTCCGAATGAGACTAGCCGGCACTTATAAGTAAGTATGAGATGTGGTAAGTAAATGAGGCGAGGAACTGATCCATACCCAAAATGCTGACGCAGCAATACTCAATTTTGAGTGGAAATAGGTACATAGTTAACTACTGACGAATGTAATAAACTTAACAATAGAAACCTATACTAAAAATTCCTTCTAATTTGAAAAACCTTTTCTATCTAACCTTTCCAACCACAAACTAATTAATATAACTCTGAAATAATTTTTCCTTGTTTTATAATTTTTTTTTTTACTGGTTATGTATGTTTCTCAATATTTGAATTATTTGAAAATGCTTTCCTGCGTAACCTCTTCGGTAAAATAATTGATAGTATTCTGAAGTAACATATATATTTTCAGTGGCATTTGTCTAATAAACTTTCCCTCAGTACTAAGATTGTATTGTTAAGAAATAACTTCCTCAATTAGTAGTTCACCAGGAACTTAGTAAGCTTATTATTCTGACAAATATACTTATCCAACATTTGAACACTTAAAAAAGTCGTACATAAATTTTGATAACATTTTCTTAGCACTTATGCACGTACTCACGTAGATGCGAGTGCAGTAGTGAAGTTGAAACACTGAGTAATGATCAATGCGTGTCCGAAGGCTATGACAAATTCTATAATTTGTATGTTGGCTATTCAGTTTTGCGCAACAATCAGACATTAAAACTACCGAATTATTGGTAAGCTCAGGTTTATTATAGATAAGTTTCTTTACATTTGCTTGCTTTCCTTTTTTGTAACTCATTCCCTACCTGCGGGGTTCTCAATTTGGCCAGATCGGAAAACGAAAATGTTTCATGTTTCTGGATTAGCGAGAGTCTACAAGCTATGGAACCATGCAGTCAAAATAGAATCTGGTCGACTGATTCTTCATTTTATCTTTTCAAAATTGATCTCTTTGTATGCTCATAGCTTTGATGGGCTTGCTTTCAATGTCTAAATGGCAAAAAGGGCAATATTCAGTTTGTGATGTGTAACTGTTCTTGTAATTTATAATAATAGTCATGATTTGTTTTCAAACGTGTTTCGTTGTTTTTTTTTCATCGCGCATAAGAAAATCAAGTTTACCATCTGGAACTGCCTAATAGACGTTAAAACTTGCCGCAGCCGATAGACATTTGATTTCCTAAAGGCCATGTTCCCCACATACTAAAGTCGAGCCTCGCTACTATGACAAGCCTTGGTTTCCGAGAAATTTGGCATAGCTGCGTTGTCATCGTAGTTGCCCAACTACCCAACTTTAACCCCTTAAAAAATTTTTTTTGTTAAAGTGCATGTTTTGTACATGTCATGTTCAATTGTCATTGGCGTAAAACAGAAAATTTTCCATAAAGTAATAATGGTTTCATTTAATAGGCAGAATTTTTCTGTAGAAATTGATACCAGACATGCCTATAATATTTACCTAGTTCACAAAAATTTTAACTGTGAGCGCGAGCAGTGAGTGTCGTATATATCGTGGCATTTATTTATAGGCAGCGTTGCCTGTTACATAACAATGTGCATGTCTATATTCTTCCTCGCGATGTACTTAATGGTGGCAGATGAACATCAGGAACCTAAGCACACACTAACGAACTCGGCACTCGGCAGCAGACAGCATGAGAACTAAGATGGAATTAATGTTACGCTGTTACGTCAGAATGTGCTACTATTACTGGGCACCGTGCAGTCTCTAGCAAGCGCAGTGCTCACACGTGCACCATAAACTGTAAACACAACTTGCCAGCACAAAAAGACAGTGGTAAGGTGAATGTTGTGTTACTTTTGGCATAGTACATGTAGTAATCAGTTTGACAAAAGTAGCATAATTTTTTTAACGTGCGTGCTCTTGTGATGGCGGGGTGGGGGGTATGGGGATGTGTGGGTTTGGGGGGGTGGAAGAAAGCATCACCCACAAAAGGGCGACACAGTTCTCATGCAGCCGTGCTGGAAGCGACAGGCTAACAGCAGTGAGAGAGAGAGATAACTTGTGAGTGTCGTGCAGGCACCCGCATGCAAGCAAGCAGCGACCTTGGCGTACTATTTATAGATAGCTACGGCCTGCGAAGAAAGGAGAAACAAGCAGCCAACATCTCCATGGTTCTCCCTTACCCTCTTAACCACCTCACTCTAACCAATGGGAATGTTATCTATCCTCCTCTCTTCTTTGTTGTCGGCCACATCTCGTTCCTCCTTACCTCCCCCTTGACAACTCTATAGATGCCTCGTGTTCACACAAGGCTGACCACAGGTGTTTTTTTCCCACCCTCTTCCTCCAGGCACAGTGTGATGTACTTCAGCAGAGATAAACACGAGTTGTGTGTGTGTGTATGTGTGTAGGAAGAAGAGATAGGAAAGAAACTGAGTCATTACATTGCTTGCCTTGCCTCTTTGAACAGCCTTGCTTTGGTGTTGTGCATGGCTTAACCCACCAGGTGCGCAACATAACTCATGTGCGTGCTGCAAGGGTATTCTAGCAATAGTTTTTGGAACATTTTCATTGTTTTAACAGTTGCGACTTAATTATTTACTGTAACCAGTTACAATATTGCCGAATTCTATCGAACTTATTTTGAATAAAGTTATAAAGTTTCCTGTTTGAGATATATTAAATTTTCCCATTTTATACACTGTCTTTAAATTACTAAAATTTTAATTTTTTTTGGTGGATTGAGAATATTGTTGTAGTTGCGCGTTGTCGTAGTAACCAGATGTCGCAGTTGCGCTGTTGTCGTAGTTGCGTCGTTGTAGTTGTGTCGTTGCGCCGTTGTCGTAGTTGCGTCGTCGTAGTTGCGTCGTTGTCGTAGTTGCGTCGTCGTCGTAGTTGCGTCGTCGTCGTAGTTGCGTCGTCGTCGTAGTTGCGTCGTCGTCGTAGTTGCGTCGTCGTCGTAGTTGCGTCGTTGTCGTAGTTGCGTCGTTGTCGTAGTTGCGTCGTTGCCGTAGTTGCGTCGTTGCCGTAGTTGCGGGGCTCGATTGTGTATTGTTTGAGTTTCTGCGTGTTTGGAATCAGTGGAGTGGAATAACCCAAACTGGAAATAATACTGTTGTGTTTATTGGTTTGTGCAGCCTTGAGGACATGAACCGTTATTTCTTTTGTGGTGTTTATTGCTTTGCGTAAGTGATTTTGGATTGATACTTGGAAGTATGCCACTTGGATAAAATTAACTCATTATAATGTGCAGATAATAAAAAAAAGTTAATGAAGATGAATATTTATGTATAAGAAAGTTCACTGATTGAATGACTGACTGAATGAATGACTGAATGAATGATTGAATGAATGACTGACTGAATGAATGAATGACTGACTGAATGACTGACTGAATGACTGACTGACTTAATGACTGACTGACTGACTTAATGACTGACTTAATGACTGACTTAATGACTGACTTAATGACTGACTTAATGACTGACTTAATGAATGACTTAATGAATGACTTAATGAATGACTTAATGAATGACTTAATGAATGACTTAATGAATGACTTAATGAATGACTTAATGAATGACTTAATGGATGACTTAATGGATGACTTAATGGATGACTTAATGAATGGCATAATGAATGACTTAATGAATGGCTTAATTGGGATACAGAGTTGCTTTTTGTTTCAAAATGATGTTAATGTAAAGAACCAAAGATTAAAAGAACCAAAGATTAGTTTCAGGATTTTTTGAAATTAGACTGTGAATGTGTAAAAATGGGGTAAATGTGTTTTTTAATAATTATGTGTACATCTTTTACCTAATGTGCTATCATCATGATTTTTACTTAATTAGGTACATACACAAATGTATAAGATAGGACTTCAAGATTTTTTAAAATTCTTTTACTGAGGGGGTTGAAAAGACGTGAAAAAATGTGTTGTTGATTACTATTTATTGCTGTAGAATCAGTTGAGATATTGAAGTGCTGTTTGTTTTAGATTGATGTATGCATAAGGACCCAAATTACGATCTCAGGATATTTTCCAAATTCGACTCTTTAAGATGTAAAAAGGGGTAAATTATATTTCTTATTCATGAAGATATATATTAATCCCACTGAATATTTAGATATAAATGTGATTTTTGCTTAAAATAAATGCTGACTTAAATGCCTGAAATGATGTTTATTGGTTTTTCAAAATGTGACACCTGGTGGGGTAAAAAGTAATGAAATGGGATGAAAGGTGTTTTTAATAATGGTTTATATATCTTGAACCCAACAGGCTATCACCACGGCTTCAACTTAAATGTGAAACCCATACAATAGCCTTAACTGGCTAAAAAGACTTTTTTTGAATTTCAGATCCTAAAGGGGTGAATAAACTTGGAATGTGTTTTAGATAAATCCAAGATTGGTATCGAACCAATCCTTTTTGTTTTATGATTAAGAATGAGTACATAAATGCCCGTAAACAAGTTTCAAAACTTTTCTAAGTACGAACTCTTAGGGCTGTGAAGGAAAGAAAAAAATTTTGAATTAATCTTTGATTAAGTTTTAACACGATGTGTTATCATCGTGAATTTCACCCCAATTGGATACATATACAAATGTTTAACACGTGATGGTAAGATTTTGCAACATTTTATTAGTTAAGAGGCGAAAAGGTGTAAAATTTTTCATTTACCCCATGATATTTACCTAACCAGTTGCCAGAGATATTGATCAATTTTTGAATTCACAATGTTGCTGATGTAAATATGGGAAATAACTATCTCAGTTTTTATACTGACAAAATAACTCTCAAATACCCGGGGAGAAACGTAGTCTTAGTAAACGTTTCGAAGCAGACCATTTAAAAAGCAAGTACATACTGCCATAGAGAAGTGTTTTACAGGGACATTATCACTCTGCACTATCATTCTATATATTATGATTGTACAACCTCTTGTGTGTCCTGTGAGTGAATATTTAATTTATTTTTAATCAACTTTCAATTGCATGAATGGAGACCACTGTCATCAATGGTAGTGCTCAAGGTAAATGAGTCATCGTATCACATATACTACTTATACCGTACGAATACTCTCCCATATTTGTCTGTTTTGCTATGGTTATAAATAAGGCCTAAGACAGGTTTTAAGAGTGCTAGTGATACACATAAGACAGTTTATCACATGGGTGGCTATAGCTACTTAGCCTGCTGCACAGTTAGCTTACAATGCCGTGGGCGGACTGCTAGCTTATGTTGTTAAAATGATTGTTTGTCTTATAAACAGTTCTATACCAGTAATCCAACTCTTGACGAAATTCATGCTAAGCCGAGGGTGGGGGAAGGCAAAACAAGGTAGTGGGATAGAATTTGGTGAACAAATAAACTTTTGTGAGTTTTACATGCTCCCGCGAAGGTTTCTGCCAATTATATTTATCAGTTGGGCAAAACAGAGTAGAGGGGCAGAATGGAATACTTAGCGGGGAGAAGGGGGAGAGAGAGAGACAGACAAAGAAAAGTTGGGAGGGGGGGGAGGGACTTTGGTGAGTTGCCTGTGTGTCCGCTAAGTTTTCAGTCAAAAGATAACTAATTTTTGGAAAGTAGGGGGGGGGGGGGTGATCAAAATTGGGTGTACATGCAGTTTTGAGATATCCAAAAAATCTTAATTTAATTTTAAAAAAATGTAATGATTTATGTGTGCACCCGCGAAGGTTTCTACCGAAACAAAATATACTTTAGAGGAGGTGAGAGGCAAAACAGGGTACAGCGGCAGAACGGGGTACCCAAATAATGTTGTGGAACAATTTTTTTTTTCAGAATGTTTCTTAAATGGTCATTAAGAGTTGGAGGACAGTAGCTTTCTCTTAAGATAGGGGCACGGAAAATAAGTCGAACATACCACATCCGTCTAACACGTCACCGCCTCTAGGTGCGAAGGGCTAAACTAACGTGCAGTGTTTTCCTACAATGTGTTTTACAATGGGACTTCAAGCAATGACCTTGTTGTTTTATTTGTGGAAAGTTTGTGGTAATGTCCAATGCAGGTTTCTATGGCTTAGTTTTACGATTACGATCAATATTTTCTCAGCTACTGCAACGTGAAAAAGCCATTTTTAGCAGTTTTGAGGAGCTTGGGAATTGTGTTTTTAATAAGCGGATGGCATTTTTTAATCATAGGGTTGCAATTTGCAGTGTGCCTTCTTTTCGTAGATATACGTATCGGAAACATTTTTAATAGTTATACAAGATAAAATACTCTCTGTACCATGCTACACCACGGCTCACGCGTCCGGTCCACTAACTCTTAATGACTCTAAGCATAATTTTGCACTATTCAACATTTTTCAAAACTTTTTGTTTCAGAACTAACTAAATTTAACTAAGAAAGTCCCGAAGGCCGTGGGGAAACCAATCTAACAATACCAAAATAGAAATACTCTGATTGCCCAAAAATTACAGGAAAGGTAACTATAACATAACTATGCAAAATAGGTTATGTAACACCTGAGGCAGGAAAACAACTCCTAATGGTATAAATTGAGAAAGTCAAGGATAGTTACTCACCCACATGTAGCGCCCGCTACGTTACACTATATAAGCATGCAACAAAAAGAATTAGCAAAATCAACACAGGCAACGGGACAAAATATCAACATTTCTGATGATACCTTATCTGTAAACAAATACGCAGATTTCAACATGAAACAAGAGAACAATTTTGAATAACTCAGTTTATGCCAGCGATGCTTGGGAGGTGAGTGGATTTCAAAATTGCAGTAAGGCTGTTACACACACGTGGGTACAACATTCTTTGACACATTACACGTGAGACAAGAGCGAACTACAATAACCGATAGTCGGAATTAATACGGAAAATCATCCGGCTACAGAGGACTAAAAATGTTACGTGAAGACATATATTTTAGACATTCTGTGCCTGACTAACACGGGCCACACAAACAAAACAACTCATATCATCACCATCTTGAATCACACTGAATATATAGTTCCAGGAGGCAGGTATTTATATGCAGACAGTTGGAATTTTCTTGCACACATACATAATAATTACATAATACTTAACACGCCTACTTCAAAAATATTGTTGCATGTCACTTTGGAAATCAATTTCAAGCTTCTTGGAAATATGACATCATCGGTTATGGGGGTGGCCATGATTGAAAAGCAGATTTCAGTTAATTTAAAATGTAAATAAATTGCTAAAACTGTACAAGGGACCATAAATTAAGTATTTCTGTGGAGTAGAGAAGTAATTGATGGGTTTTATGAATGAATTGAAGGGAAACAAATTTTGTGGGAGGTGAATAAGAAATTTTGCAAGTGTTGGGCCACCGTACAAAGTAATACTAAATGTTTTAGTCGAACAGCGTACATTTTCAAACAGATTAAACATTTGCCTAGTAATAATTTTTTCTGAAGATTATATTCAGGTTTCTTATTTCAATTTTTATAACACGTAAATTTTAATTCTGTAGCTTATTTTCTGCAATATCTTTTTCTCTAGACAGTATTATATACTCGAACCTCGCTATTGCCGAGACCTCGCTGTCAACGAGTTTGGTCGATTTTGACCTCCCAAAACAAAAAAAAAGTGCCCTAAAATTGCATCAACTTGTTACAACAGGGAATATTAACGTTTTGTACTAATTCAATCATGTAGTATTTACAAATGTTGGCTTGTGCCCTTCACAATCAATACATAAAGTAAGTTTGCGGGGTACGTAACTCGGCCACCGCAGTATCGTCCAAAACTCACATCACTCTCGGCAGTGTCTTGGCACGGTATGGCCGGCGGCTGCTGCTGCTACATGGCATGATCGCCTCAAACCAAGTAGCAACAAATACTGTATTTACTCGCATAATGGCCGCACATATTTGACCAAACTTTTGCCCCAAAAAAATGGGGTGCGGCCATAATGAGGTGATTTAAAAAAAATTTGAAAAAAAATTATGTGGGGAAAAAAGTTGCATTTGCATTTGTTAACAGGACTGACTTGTTAACATTAATTAATATTGCGTAGAAATATTAAGAATATTCCTGTGATTCGCCGATGACCAGCTGGCTTAACGTGTGTTTACGTGCACATGTGCCGCGTGCCGGCTGCCGTCCGGGCCGCCAGGCGCCAGCGCCGGGTTGTATTCCAAGCTGACTAGCTGGCAACAGCGCAGTGAGTCATCATCTGCTGCAGCACATTCCGTTCTCACCACCACTACCTCACGTCCCTTCCCCCTCCAGATCATTCCGTGACCACCCAAGTAGAGTGTGAAACAGAGAAGGTAGATGTGACTGCATGTCCACTGGTCCGCTGCGTTTACCATTGTTTCCGCATCATCCCGTGACCTTCCTCTCCCCCTCCCCTTTCAAACCCTTAGCGGGCACAGATGGCGATGCCCCCCAAGGTCGTACCGTATTTGCCGGCATATAAGACGACAATTTTTACATATTTTTGGCCCTCAAAATTTGCTACTCGTCTTATGTAAGGGTGCAAAAATTTTTGGTAGCCAAAAATCGTTTGAAAGCTAAGCTGTAAGCTGTGGAGTTGTATGATGTTTCAAGGAATTGCGTTTTTCGTCACAAATGAAAACGAGTGCCCTGTTTATTTTAATAAAATTTACGGTACAAGATTTTGATGAGCGTCATTCATAATAAAGGACACTTCCTCGCAGCGAAGTGGCGATCGATGCGAGCGCGTGCCGAGATAATTTGTCTCGCCAGCCTACAACTCTCGGGCGGAGAAAACTAGGATCTAGGTCCGCATGCTTTCATCCTTTGTCTCGCAAGCACAAGACTCTCGGGCGGAAAAAACGAGGATCTAGATACCGTACCACACATTTATGTGTCTACCGTCTAGTGCTAGGCTGGAGGACAACAGCGCACAGGAATGCGATGACCTTGCAAGCAGCTGTTATTGCCCGGCGATGCCATGTAGTGCGCGGCGTGTTTTCGGCTGACCTGCCGGCAAATGGCGATATCGCCGGCCGCTGCCGTGCATTTCCTTGGCTCTTAAGCGCGCGGACTCGTCTTATATGCGGTATCATCCTAAATGCCGGCAAATACGGTAGCCTTGTTGACAGTAACGGGAGCTTTGAACCCTGTTTTTGTGTTGTTCAGGGGTGGCCAAGGCAGCGTAGCCTACTGAGAAATACTGGTGCGGCCTTTATGCGAATTTTTTAAAATACCATTTTAATTATTTCAAAACAAGGATGCGGCCATTATGCGAGTAAATACGGTAGTCGCTGTAAAATTGCATTCTTAACAAACGAAAATAAGGACCAGTATTTCAATTTTATTTTATTTTTTTTTTATTATTATTTTTTTTTTTTCCAATTTGAAAGGCCAACATACCACCCCATCACTTCCACTGACATTTACAACATGTTACTGGCTGCTTCAAAAATTACGAAAATGACTATCTTATCAGACTATGGGATAAAATACCGTATTCACTCGAATCTAAGACGCCATCGAGTCTAAGATGCAGCCTACTTTCAATGATTAAAATTAAAAATGTTTACATGCGAGTCATGCATTTCTTATCAAAACACTTATCTTGCCCGACCTTGTCGCCCCACATACATTAACACAGTTGACAGCTGTTTTATTTATAGAACTGGCTTGCTAAAGGGCGGAGGAACGCGTGCTGTTAACCAATATTACAAGGGAAGAGGGCTGAGGTGAGTGACCGCTGCATATGGCACGTCATGGGGATGCAGTGTGTGCTTGCGTGTCACAGATAAGCAGCCGCCAGCCAGCCAGAGAGTGAGCGGAAGTTGTCAAGGTCAACCAGTTTGATTTTCTCTTACTTTGCTTCAGTTTATCGCTTTCGTCCATGTTTGCACACAGCAACATTGTTAGACGTTCTTTACTGCGTCCCCCCCCCCCATGCAGGCATCTCCTTTGACCGCAAGTGTAAGATCCGGCATCAAGTTATAAAACATACCCGCTATTCTCTTGCAATATCTGCTTTAGACCCCTTTATGTCCTCAATCTTCTTCACGATCTCGTACTTCGTAGCGAGGTCCAAGGTCTTTCTCTTACCGCTCATATTGTCAAATCACTTCAAAATCGCAATCAAAGTCCAAGAAAACTGCGTGGGTCGTCAACAATGCTAGCCAAAATCGTAATCCAAAAACTTACCAAAATCGAAATCCAAATAAAATAGCGTGAGGTTATCAATAATAGTTAAGCACAATAGTATTAAGTTTAGCTAAAAATAGAATTACTCAAACCAAGCACAGTTGAAAGCACAATGACCTCAAAACACAATGGGAATATTGAAAAGGATGACATGTAAAAAAAGGGGAAATCCAGAAAGGGTGGGATTATATTTTTAGAGCAGTGCTTGTTGGCCGGCAGGGTTGAAGTGGGAGGGTGGCAGAAAGGCGCGCGCGGAGATGTAGCAAGGCGGCGGAAGAAATGTGACACGTGCGTCGGAACATGGAAGGGGGTGGGGGGAAGAGTGGGACAGAAGCCGCGCCGCAAACTGATAACAAAAGTATGTGGCACGAATCACCGTCACTATAGTCCGTGCAAGCCTGGTTCACACAGGCAAGAAACTTTCGCAAGCCTGCTTCACATGATCTTGCTGTGCAGAAATTTTTAGTTTTTCATGAAATATTTAATAATTTTGTAATTTTTTGACGGTATCTCAAAAATACCTCGCTATAATAGAGATCTCTCAATAAGCGAGCTCGCTATAGCGAGATCCTACGGTATGTACTATAAAATGCAGAAATAATATCTTCATGTACATTAAGAATAAAAATTTACTAGGTGTGGTTGGACAACAGTGATACTAGTGGTTGGTAATTGTGCTCCTTTTAAAAAAATTTAAATTTGTCATTTTCATAAACAGCGAGTGTGACGTGCATTAAGCTGGAATGTAGGTACCGTACATTTAAAGTTTTCTTAAATAATGCATACTAACAATTTTTACACATTTTCATATATTTATAGAATTCTATAATTTTCCCCTCATCTCCACTCACTCTCTTCCTCTTGGAGAAACATAATTTATTTTCTGTTTCGATTTTCTTTTTGTAATATTATAGTAAACTTAGTCTTTGGGATTTATTTACATGATCAAATATTCTGAATAAGTTATTTTTTAATTGCTTTCGATTATGTAATATATTACATTTGCAATTAATTGCTTGAAAGTTACTGATTGAGCATATTATTCACAACCTTCAATTAAATAGATACGTAATTGTTAGTATTTTGTTATATTTGTACCATTAATTACTGCAGAGATGCATGTTACCTGCTATTGTTCCACCAGGCAACTGGCTTCTTATATACTATCCCCCTTCTTTCACAGCTGCAACCTTTTCAAGTAAGAAAGTACAAGGCCACATTTATGCGTTTCTCTTTCTTCGTCTGACATGGGATGGAGAGTTCATTCTGCTTTGCTCCATTGTCAGTCCAGAAAAGATATAAAAAAATCATGGATAGATTGCAAGAAAATATTTTTACACCAAAATTTGTAGAATAACATATCCAAAATCCACCGAAATCCACCTTCCAGTTTTTACTGTTTTTCTGGAAGTTGTTTAGAAAAAATTTAGAAAAATTAATAAGTCCAAAATTATGCATCTCACGACAAAACTTGTGGAGATAAACATTAGAGAGCACAAAATTTACCGTACCATATCCAAAATTCACGAAAATCCGCTTATAACTTCTTCCTTTGCCGGGAATCGTCCCGGAAAAATGTTTAAAAATGAAATTAATTGAAAATGGTGCACTTTACAGCAAAATATTTCAGATCCAAAGGTAAAGTGCATAGCTTTTCTTGTAATATATTATAATTTCAAACTAATTCACATAAAATCATTAGTTTTTTCAGAATTTGTTCTGAAAAGGCCATAGTGCAATAAATCTGAAACCGCGCATCGTATCCCAAAAACTATGGGGAACAAAATTTTAAAAGAATATCACACAAAGTGTCACATATTGCACGAAAAATTGACTTTCTTGCCTCTTAAAAGTAATGAACTTTTCATTATACGGGGTTTGTCAAAGATAACATTTTTAAACGGTAGTAAGCTGTAAACAATGCATCGCATGTCAAAATATGTGGGACTGTTACTAAAGAGCAGAAAATTGTATCTAATAAAAATAAAATTCACCAAAATCCATTATAATATTATTATATGTGTTTAGGTGTATATTGCTGAAAAATCCTATTCGTGGCTTTCATTCATATGGTACGGCTTAACATAATGGGCAAATGCCCAGGGGAGCTCAGTGTAAGGGGGCACATGTTAAATTCATGTCCTTTTTAAATATTTAGCTTATAAAATTTTTAAAACTCGAATGGAAAGCTGCAAATGTTATTCAAGACGTGTCAATCAATAGTAGAGAAGTGGGAGAGATACAAATATTTAAGTATTATGTTTCCATCCGGTGTTCTTGACAAAGTACCTGCGTATCTGCCGTTAGCCACTCTGACATCAGCTGTAACCCGACTCCTGGCTGAGTGCGGAGTCGGGCAGAAATAACAAATCAAAGGAATTTGAAAATAATACTTTGCGCTGTTGTAAGTTTCATATTTCAGAGTAGAGAATTAAAAACACAGCGTACTACTCTGTAATCTAATGGCAGTGATGTTCCAGTTTTGCTGTAGTTGCAGGGCGATAAAAACTGATAAATGTGCAGCATGTGGAAAATGTTTCTGTGCGTAAGTTTGTAGTGTATACTAGGCCAATAAATTCATAGTTGTTTTTAGTATTTAACTAGGATGAGTAATAGCAAACTGAGTGGAGCACAGCATCGGAAAGTAAACAAACAGAAAGAAAAAGAGTTTTCCTTGGTTTAGAACCAGGTGCCGACATAGGACGTATTTTTTAAGCCACTGACTAATCTTGAACATTCCGCCGAGAATTGTAACGCAGGTGAAAGTGTAGTTAATATTGCTGAGACTGAGGGAGCTGGCAGTAGTTACTCAGTTGCTTATACAGCAACATTCTAGGGAAGAACTCATTGCAATCAACTACAGAGTCACAGTGTACCTATGCTTCTTGTACTAGTGTTACTGGAATAGACTTTTCATACCCAGCTAAGTGGCAGTCTTTAAATGAAGAGAATATACATCTATTACTAGGAACATTCCCACCCAAGAAAATCTAAATGAAATGAATTTTAAGAACTCTTAAGCATATGTATGGAACGGTGTCAAGATCAGCTACAAAGACAATGTTTTCCGTAAAATTGAAAATGGCAAAACTGTAAAAAGGGAATGGCTTCGATATTCTGAAAGTGCATGTAAATTTTTCTGTATTCTTTGTAAACATTTTTCTGAGGCTGAAGGCAAAAGGTTGAGCATGTTTTGTACTGGATTCAACGATTGGAAACATGAAAATTGTTTCAGTGAACATGAGCGAAGCCATGATCATAGGAATAATGTAAAAATGTATGTCGCTAGGGAAAATGTTTTTGGTAAAGTAGATTGTAAGCTTCATGAGCAATACTTTTAAGGTGTTTTGTACTGAAAAAATATCTTGTATAGAGTCATAAGTGTTATCAAATTTCTCGGGAAGAGGGGTTTAGCATTTCGAGGGTCCAATGAAACTGTTGGCTCAAATGACAATGGGAACTTCTTGGGACTTCAGGAGTTGATTTTAGAGTATTATCTGTTTTTAAGGACTCATTTAGAGAGTTATGGTAACCCAGGTAAACGCCATGTTAGTTACCTGTCTAAAAACAATTTTAATGAATTCATTCAGTTGATGTTACAACAGTAGTCCTGTGTACAATAATACTAGTTGGTGAATTCCGTACATGCTTTAATTACAAGTAACGTTTACATTTGTATTACAAAGGGCTTGTAACAAGCCACTTTTTTAACTTTTTTTGTCGTTGGAAACTTTTTGTCGCCTTTTTCAACATTGGTCACTTTTTGTCACTATTTTAAAAAAAAAATATCTTAGTGTACATAAATTGTTAGTACACTTACACTAAAAGTAAATCAAATTACTAGCATTTTAGTGTCAGTCTGAATCATGCCCCAATAAACGTATTGTGAGGGGCAGCTTTCTTGCTCCAAGCTGTTTTAACCCAGCTTTTTGTAGGATTTTCTTGGCAGGATATTTTCATACGATCTCGGAATATTTCAGCACCCTTGACTGGGGCGTTTTCTTTTATATTTAATATCTTAAAATGTTTTGGTTTGTTTCAGTGTTTTGTGTTAGTTTGTTTTGAGAAGTTTTAATTTTAAAATTTATGTATATTCTAAGTGGATGTGTTTGTTTCCAATTTTGTGTGTGTGTGTGTGTGTGTGTGTGGTGTGTGTCCTGAGTTTTTTCCCTCATAGTTCTTTGTTTTGTTATTAAAGTGCGTATCAGTAGCTATTTGCCAAAAGCTGAAGTGTCACTTTTTAGAGTTTACGAGTATCTTATCAAGCCTTAAGAAACTCTAAATTGCTAAAAAGTGGCTTGCCACTTTTGTAAAATTGCCACTGATGCAATTTTAGGTTTTTAGTAGATAAGTTAGTATTTATGTTTTAATTATTTTTATTTTTCTCAAGTTACAGTTTTGAGTGAAGCATGGGGAAGTGTAAGTTTCATGAAGCACGGTTAGAAAGAGATTATTCCGAGGGTCATAATGTGAGACAATGGGGACGGAAAAAAAAAAGATGAACTTTTTTGTATGGTTTGTCAAAAGACTATTAATATTAACAAAGGATTTCAAGCAGTTACCCAACATGCAGGCATTGTGAAACACAAGCTGGAGATTGAAACAAAATTGGCCTCAAATCAACTTCATCTTCTGCCCCAAGCCAGTTCTTACAGTGTTTCTGACAAACGGTGCTCTAGTTCATTGCTAACATTGTCGCCTCCAGTATCATCTCCATCCTGTTCATAAGTTCTGTTGTGCAATTCTCGGGCCAAAACTACAGCTGCTGAACTCATATGGTGTATGAAGTGTGTAGCTATTCGTTTTCATCTTGTATTGGACTACGGGAGACATTTCAAGTAATGTTTGGTGACTCTGTACCACAAGACTTTTCTCTTGGTAACAACAAAGCACATTACCTCAGCACATTACCTCGTAACCGATGCGTTGGCACCATATTTTAAGAAGCTTCAGGTACAAGAAATGGAGGGATAATTTTTCACTTTTTATTATGATGAAACTACCAAATGCTGCTGGAGTAAAGGAATTGCAAACTGATGTAAGATATTGGTCGAACAAGCATAGAAGAATTATTTGCCAACATTTGGAAACATTTTACTTGACTACAGCCACTGCTACAGTTTTAACAGACAAGATATGCGATGCCATGACCAATGCCAGTCTTCCATCATCCAACCTTCTTATGCTTGGTTCAGATGGACCAAATGTCAACAAAGCAGTAGCCCACCTAATAAATAATCAACTTCTTTTGTGCAGAAAAAAACCTTTGATAGACATTGGAACATGTAATATCCACATTGTTCATAATGCATTTTTAAAAGGGCTCGAACAACTTGGAGATGATATCTCTGATCTTGTTTTTGCTATTTACCATTTTTTTCATGGCTGGCCAGCTCGCTGGAATAGTTACTGCAATGTTCAAGCCATTTTGAAAATTCCACCACATCATTTCGTCAAACATGTGCCTAGCAGGTGGCTCACTTTACAAGCAGCAGCTGCCTAGCGGCTACCGCTTGAACCACCTTCAATCTTGCTTTTTTCCTTTGGTACTTTCTGCTTCGCTCTTCTCATCGTTCGGACTCTCCCTACTCAGACTAAACAATTGGCAGGGGGGGAGGAGGCGAAGTGTGTGGGTAGTGAGATTACTTATCTCTACAAGCCTCGCACGTATGCGACCACGAGTGACGCGGCGTGGCTAGGCCCAGGGACATATCAACACATACAGACATACAGCCCAAACCTCTGGACCTAGACACACAAAATTTTCAAGGTGACTTCCCCTCACGCCATGAACTCCAAAAAAGAAGGAATTTTTCTAAATTGGGAAATTAAAGTGGTGACAGGAAGTAAATGAGTTTTGCGAGATTACGTTATTTTTGCTTCAAAATATAGTGTATTAATTTACATACTACAATATTTTTAGATTTTTTCAAATTTCTAAATGAAGGGTGAAAAACTTAAAATGTATTTTAAACGAATACTTTTCAACCTGCTGAGATATCTAATTGATTCTTACAAGCTTTCATAAATACTTTTTAAAAAAATTGGCTTTCATTGTGTTCTTTCCTCAAAATTGTAAATGGAAGTAAAATGTTCCAGAATTCCGGCAAAATGAGCATGGCTATGGATCAATAATTCAAAAGAAGTTGCTCTTCGTCAATGGATTTACGAAAACACCTTTTGGTTTTGGATCCCATACACATAAGAATTCTGATGACATGTCTTGGTGTTATCGGGTATTATGTAAGTCTGCGGTGAGGGAGATTTATAGCATCACTTGTAATAGATTGCGACAGGAAATTTCTTGATATTTTGCACGCACACGTTAGTAGTAGAAAATGTTTATATTTGAAGCATATGACAAAGTTGTGAAATGTTAAAAGCATAGAGGACGCAGCCGCCACGGGACAAGCTTAGAGCCGATGAGAGGTGACATGGCTGGATACAGAGCAGTGCCTCTATGAGGATGGGAGGGACGGGAGATTTGCCTAATGAAACACTACAATCCAACCAGCCAGGAATCGAACCGGAGTTACTATAATGTTGTTCAATTTTGACAGAATACCTGCAGATGTCGTCTCAAATATTTCCTTTATTTTTTTTTGTACAAACAATTATAGCTGAGGACTAAACGACGGTAACTGCCATAATATGATACACAACTATTAGGGAACTTACCCTGTTTACTTTAACATTTTAAGAATAGGTACTAAAATTTTGTTAAATTTTTAACAACAGTAACGGATGAAGCCGCAGCCGGGAAGGTAGTTATATATAACTGGTTTTCAGACAGTCAAACGTTTTCATATTTTAGGATTTCATAAAGTGCCAATGCTATAATAATTATGTACTTCATTTACATATTAGGTAAGCACGATAAAATACGCCTTTTTGGTAGCTAAATACGAATTCCATATATGAAATGCCAGCATACGTTTTCGTACTGAAATATTCGCCGCCGCAGTATGTCAAGCATGTATTTTAACGTCTTTAGGAAAGTACCTAAACTGCGAAATTATTTCAGTTTACAATGACAAAACTGAGCATCTTTAAAATGTATAATGGTAATACATTTGAGATTTGTTTTGTAAGACCACTTCCAATAGGAACAGCTCTATCGCGTCACTTTGTCACTTTTTAATAACGAGCTGGCACATATTTTTCTTTCCTCTTGAACCTTGTACTGGTGTGGCGAAACAAACTACAACACGGAATAAAATTAGTCACATCACACATGTGTTTTATTGATAACAAGTACATTGCAGTTCATCCAGTCGGCTATTTTTAATGAACATGGCCCAACATAACATAGTCCAAAACATAATATAATTCAATACGAATTTTTTTTACTTCAGTTACAATACATATATTATTATTTATTCGTCTGGGTTAACTATATTTTACTGGATCATTTATGACAGTATAAATATAATTACTATGTGAGTTTAGCAACTGAAAAAGATACTAAAATGTCACTGGTAAAAAGGAATTTTTGCATTTGTCGCTTACACAGCATTCGGGCGTATCTTCCCATTGTGAAACATTAAAAAATTCAACATTTAACCAAGACTGAAATTTAACAATATTGAAATATACCCTAAACCTGTTCGTTTCCTACGAGCGGGATAGTGTAAAAATTAAATATTTTTAATGAAAACTTTTTTCCTAAAGCCCAGATGTTTCTGGAAAGTAAAGGCTGAAACACAACCCTACAAATTAAAATCACTAGACATTAACATTCTTAAGTATTACCATTTTATAAGCAGGGTTAACGTTGTTACAAATATAAAGCAAGCAAAGTACATCGAAATATAACAGCACTAAGCATTTTCACTGAAACATCACTGGATCTTGCTAGCAACTTGATTGTAACTAAATGTAATTTCTTGGTCCTGTAATAATCATACAGTTATATTGTCTCATAAAAATTCATACATCTTTTAAACATTAAAAAAGACATTTT
>PNEQ01106584.1:0-51474 GCA_003012365.1 Medauroidea extradentata
ACAGATGGCTTACAAAATATTTCCACGGCCTGCACTGGGAAGATGGAGACGAAGATTATGAAGAAATTAATAATGTGCTCGGCGAAATACTGAATGATGACATTGTGTTTGTTGCTGGTCCAGAACAGAAGCGCTGGTTGAGCATTTACTGCAATGAAAATATAAAAATTATCGATGTTCAAACTACGTATGGATGTCCATCTCTGCAAATGTTGAAGACTGCCCACTCCTGTGACGCATGCAAGCAGGGCTGGACTTGCCCTCGCCAGAATGTGTTGGCTATACGAAACTGGTGTTTCGAGGCGCATGATGACGTTAAAGTTCCGTCCGTATAAAGAGAGGGGAAGAGAGCTCGGTTGCATCAGTTACTCGTCACCAGTCACCATGTTTGTACTCATCGAGAAGTTGAACCAGGGCGTGCAGTACAAGAAGCTCCAGGATGTGGAAGTTGACAAAAAGTACCACGCAACCAATTTCCAGCTAGTCAACACAACTTATGGAAAGAGCATCACCTGCATATTAAATGAAGAATTCAAAATTCATCTTCCAAAGAGGTACGTGCAGCTCATCAGCGACGATGAAATGAAGAATCTCAATGAGTCTCCAGCAGTGTACGTGACGTATGGTGGAACAAAGCCGATAGGGAATGGCAAGACTCTTCGCATTATCAACTTTTCGCTGGACAAGATTGAGTAAGAACTGTTCAGTCGTGCGTCAGCATCCGTGAAGACAACAGCTCTCCTGTCATGTCTACCTTATTCAATCCTACAAACAGCGGTAAGTATTGGGATGTTACCATCGGCTACCGCAAAGTGAGTTTCAGACCACCTGCACTGACAGTACATGTTGAAGATGGACAACACACAGTAAGTTTCAAGCCATCCGGACTCGTCGAACAAGTGGAAGCCTGTAACGGAATCGAACACTGGATACTGTGTAACGAAGAAGATCATATGTCATTAATTCCAGTGCCTTGCAATTTTGAAACTTGTGTCGTCCATCACCTACGCCCAGATACCAAACTGCCTGTATCTGCAAGTTCGCTCATCACTCAAGGAAATGAAGAACAGCTGCAACAAAAATGGTTTGATCAGAGTATCATTTATGAGCTATGCCGACCTGGCGGTGAAGTAATTCGATGGACAGAATACTGCAATGGAGATCTTCATACCACCATAATGAACCGAGGCAAGACAACTTGGAACACAATGTGCTCGCCGCTAACGTGTGAAGTGTATTTGGCAACATCTTTCTGACAAACTATATAAAATGATATAAAAACTTTAATTTGTGTGCAGTCATGAAGGAAGAGGAACCCGATCCTCAATGTGCTACTGTGAAAGGAGAAATTATTTGTCATAGCAAATGTAAATGTCTGGAAGCCTTCTGTGATGTCATCGCTCGCATCCTGTCACTACTTGCAGAGATCCTGAGGTGACATCATCACAACCAGTCTACATCATGAGAGGTCTGAGCAGCTTACAGTTTGCAGTGGACCGCCGGCACATCAACATGGAGACCTTCAGTCCAGCCAATCATTACATGAGTGTGGTGCCACGGTCCAGTTGCAGAGTACTACAGTTCCTGCAGTCATCACTCAAGATGATGTCTCCAGTCGGAAGAAACGCAAGACATCTGAAAGTGGTCCTTCAAAGAAGAGAAAATGCAGTTCGTCTCCGCCTGATTTGGCAGAAGATGCAGCCCGATCAGCAAAATATCCCACCGCTTTTGTTGACTGTGTAATACAAGCCTTCACAATATTGGGAAAAGTATTTGACTCATTGCAAAAGAAAAATTTATGATTGAGCAGGAGAGCTGAAATTGTATATATGTTTTTTTTTTGTGTCAAATAATAATTATTTGTGAAAATAAAAATATTTTTCATTTCAGATGTACCTTAATGTCACAAAAAAATGTTGTCAATACAGACAAAAAAAGTTTAAGACTAATAGGAAATACTGCTGGCAAAAATAGCTTAACGGTTCAAAACTGACTACGTATATCAATGTACCATACAGAAATTGAGGTTTCACGAATCAAAAATAAGGTTAACTTTTCTGATGCATAAAAGTGTTGTCATTTCATACTGCTTGTAGGATGAGTTTAAACATGGTACAAAGACGAATATGGAAGATTATTATTTAAATATTAGCTCGTCGAACAAAATAAATCCCTGAATTCTCATAAAGTTATGAGTGTACCAAATACTACTAATTATTTGTCTCGAAAGTATTAAAATTACAAGTGTGTACTAGAATCTACAACATACTACTACTTGTAATCGACCAAATACTACTATTTGTAAATGTCTCGAAAGTATTAAAATTACGAGCAACATACTACTACTTGTAATCGGCCAAAAAAAAGTTACGAGTGTACCAAATACTACTATTTGTAAATGTCTTGAAAGTATTACAATTACGAGTGTGTACTAGAATCTACAACATACTACTACTTGTAATCGATGAAAAGTATTTCGGTAGCAGAATTTTCGTGTCGAGTAAAGTTTAGCTACGAGAAACATATTTCCTGCTCGAGGTAGCGAAGGGCTGAAGGAGGATGATGACACTCGCGCAGCTGCAGTCGCGCGCCGACCCTGTGGCTCCAGCTCCGAGTGCGCGCACGAACTTGTCGGACGAGTCATTGCGCGCGCGAGCCGACCCTGGATGACGACACGACTTGATGACGACACGAAACATGACTCGTTGTCGCAGTACCTCTGTCACCACGACTGTGCTCTGTGACGATACGAAACTTGACGAGACTGAACTTGCTCGTCACCACTTCCTACCGAGGCTATAAGAGACATTGTGTAACCTGAATCATCCTCAGTCTTTGTTCGCTGCTTGTTAGCTACACATCGTCTGAGTTCTCTCGCTATCGGTGATTTTTTTTTTTTTTTTTCAAAACATAACCATGAATGGCAAGGTTTTCAACGTCGAATCTTCTTCTTCCGTCTCTTCACTTCCTTCTACATCTTCAACTCTGGTGAGTACAATGCCACCTCCAATATTACAGTGTGGATTTTGTGATAGGGTGTTTAACGATCGCAGAAACGGATTACGCCACGAAACCAATTGCAAACTTAACCCCTTCATGGAACCTAATTATATTTGTGACAGGTGCGGAAAGTCATTTGCTCGTGCTGATAAATTAGATAAGCATATAGAAGTATGCGCTGGTGAAGTGAAGCAGCCTGCAACATCAAGATGCAAATTTTGTAATAAGAATTTCGCTCAGACCTTCTATGCAAGACGTCACGAAACTGGTTGCTGGATGAACCCGAACTGTAAGACACTGGAATGCAGCAAGTGCGATCGTCAGTTTTCCAGAGCAGATAAGCTGAAAGCACATAGCGCAAAATGCAATGGACCTGCACCACCTCCAGCAAAGCGTCAGCGCGTTGCTGCCTCCAGCCGTACCATTCCTGCTTGTCTGGTTTCTGCTGGTGGCAGTTCCAGCAGACGATTAGTCGTCGGGGCTGGTGCAGCCAATGAGTTTGGTTTCGTGCAGGCTGAGACTGCCTTCAAAGACATGATGAAAACACATGTGGCCGAAAATACATCCAGTGAGGCAACAAACATCTGCAGCTACCTAGAGGAAATGAAAGACAACATCATCGGGCAACTTGAAGCTGAAGTAGGAGAGCAAGGAGCAATTAAATTTAACCTGTTTTTGGAATGTGTATATGGTAAGCCTGAGCCTCACGATGAAGAGAGTGATCAGCGAGCATTCAAAACCAAGAATTTGCCATTCTACAATACAAGTGATATAGAAGATGCAGTGGAGGCTAGCTTTGGCAAAATATGCCAGGAGGAGGATTACCAGGGAAAGGGAAGTGGCTGGACCCTTACATCAATTAAAAGACTGCAGCTAAGAATAAATAAACTTGAGCCACTGAGAGCATCAAGCTACATAGATCTACCAGCAAACATTAAGGCTAGAGAAGCCATTATGAACCCTTAGAACGAGGACAACAAATGTTTTATGTGGGCAATATTAGCAAGATTTGTAGAAGGATAGATTCCAGAATGTGTTAACCAACGATATATTGACTTGCAGTCGAAATTCAATTTTGATGGGATTGAGTTTCCCACACCCCTGAGGCAGATTGCTATGTTCGAGAGAAAGAATCTAGTGGTCAGTGTAAACATCTACGCTCTCGACGAAGATGAAAAGGTGGTTCCAATCAGAGTCGCCAAAGAAGAACAGAACCAACACTTTGATTTATTAATGATTATGACAGAAGATAATAAATCTCATTACACTTACATCGAGAACTTTTCAAGCCTTGTACAGCCTCAAATTACGGCACATACAGAGAAAATACATATCTACAAGAGATGTCTGAAGTGGTACCAGGACATTCCACGTATAACTGGTCTGACAGGCGAAGAGACATTGACTGAGCACAGGAGCTGTTGAAACGAGTATGCACCAATGAGAGCAGAGATGCCTCAGCCAGAAAAGGATGGCAAACCTCATGTGCTCAAGTTCACAAACTACCAGAATAGTGATAAAGTGCCAATAGTCGTCTATGCAGATTTTGAGGCTATGCTGGTGCCTGTGCAGACGTGCCTACCAAACCCTGATACTTCCTCCACATACAACTACCAGAAGCACGAACCGTACAGCTATGGAATCTACATAAAGGTAGATGATAGTTTAATTCCTACAGCCAAAACATCAAGCCTAGACAGAGAGCCTATTATTTATCAAGAACAAAATGCAGCACAACATTTCATGGATGATATTGTGAGAATCGGCAATCTGGTGAAAGACATATATAGCGTGTCTGAAACAATGAGACAACTGACACCTGCTGAGAAGACTGCCTACGTTCTTGCCACCACCTGCTGCTACTGCTCTGGAGCCTTCACTGCATAAAATCACAAAGTCCACGATCACGATCGCCTGACCGGAAACTACATTGGACCAGCCTGCAACAACTGCAATAAGCTTCGTCGTCGTCCCAAGAGATTGCCAGTTCTTTTCCATAACCTAACATATAACGAAAACTTCATCGTCAAACAGTTAGGTTACGATGCCCGTGACATATTTATAATCCCGCACATGGAGGAGAAATTAATAACCTTCTGTAAATGTTTGGATGACAAATTTACACTACAATGTATCGATACATTTAGATTTATGTCTGCCAGCCTCGCAGCACTAGTACAGAACGTGCCATCTTCAGAATTCAAAGACACTGCAATATTCTTCAATCAAGATGAGCTCGAGTTGGTGACGAGGAAGGGAGTGTCCCCTACGACTATGTCGATTCGTGAAAGGAAACTCGAGGAGTCACAACTACCACCTCAAGAGGCTTTCTACAACCGTCTAACCGGCAGTAACATCACAGCCTGTGATTACCATCATGCCCAGAGCGTCTGGAATAAATTTAACTGTGAGACTCTAGGACAGTACAGCAACATCTACCTCAAGACCGATGTCCTACTTCTGTGCGACGTTTTTGAGAATTTCCGGGGCCTGTGTTTGAAGACCTATGGTCTTGACTGTGTCAGATACATCAACGCCCCCGGTTTCTCCTTCGATGCTATGCTCAAGAACACCAGAGTGGAGCTCGAGTTGATCATCGATTACAATATACATCTTTTTATCGAGGCTGGCATCCGTGGAGGGGTAGCTCAGTGTGTCAAGAGACACTGTGTGGCCAACAATAAGGAATTGTCCACCACTCATTATTCCAGCAAGTCACCGGCCTACTTCCAATATGTAGATGCCAACAACTTGTATGGCTGGGCCATGTCTTTGTCCTTACCACATTCCAACTTTAGATGGTCAGGCACTGATGTGGATGTCATGTCTGTGTCTGATGATAGTGATGTGGGCTACATATTGGAGGTAGACATGGAATATCCATCATCACTCCATGAAGATCACAAAGACCTGTCATTCATGCCGGTGAACGAGCGCCCTCCGGGGTCCAAACAGACCAAGCTCATGACTACCCTTCACAGCAAAAACAATTACATTATTCACTACGTTGATTTGAAACAGGCTATTACTCATGGGTTGGTGCTGAAGAAGGTGCATCGAGTACTGCAATTTAACCAAATGTCATGGCTGAAATCTTACATAGATTTGAATATGGAGAAACGCAAGATGGCTGCAAATGAATTTGAAAAGGACTTTTTTAAGTTGATGAACAATGCCATGTTCGGAAAATTGATGGAGAACGAGAGAAAGAGGCAACAAATGGAACTTGTATGTGTTGAGAAACGTGTCAAGAAATTAATTTCCAAACCTACGTTCAAGTGTCGAACCATCTAGGACGAAACACTTTCTCTCATCAAGATGTAACATGAAAATATACTGTTTGATACACCAATTTATGCGGGATTTGCAGTACTCGATCTCTCGAAAACATTGATGTACCGGTTTCATTATGATGTGATGAAACCGAGGTATGCCGGTAAGCTGGAGCTGGCATACATGGACACGGTTTTCTTTGTGTACCAGATTGAAACCAACGATTTCTACCAAGATCTGCTCTCAAACCCAGCATTCATGTCCGAATTTGACATGAGCGGATATCCACCCGCCCATCCTTGCTATTCCCCTGTCAACAAAAAGGTGATTGGCAAGTTCAAGGATGAGTGTGGTGGAGACGACATGATCGAGTTTGTTGGGCTGAGAGCCAAACTGTATACGTTCAAGTGTTCCAGCAAAGAAATTAAGAGGGCCAAAGGAATCCAGAAATGTGTCGCCAAAAATAAAATGTCTTTCGAGGACTATAAGCGTACACTGATGGAACAGCAAGTGATGTGAGTAACTGTCAACAACATCAGATCATACCATCATGAAATAAATACGCAATGCACCAATAAACTGGCACTCACGTAGATGGACGACAAGCGACAGATTTGTGAAGATGGTCTTCACACCGTACCATATGGTTATAAAGTCAGCTGAGAATCATCATCCTTTGGTCAAGATGTGTGTTTTTTTTTATTTTACTAGTAGTTTACATGTTTTTCAGCACTACGTCAAGATTTTTCATTGCTATGAGCTTCAACACCATCATCAATGAACTTCAACACTGAGAAGACGGCTTGAAGATGCAAGGACCTTGTGCTCAGTGCCCAATGATCTAAGCGATCATTCCAGGGAAGTCAGTTTCGGCTGCTTGCTGGATGGTAAGAGGTGAGGGTACACTGTGAGAGTTCTGGCATCGTGAAAGAAGATTACTTCATCGTCTAGAAAATAGGCCTACATCCACAATTTTTAATTTACGATTTCATGCATCGGAGTTGGTGGCTATTCACACTGCAATAATTGACGATAGTATTGTACTCACATTTCATTCTATTACTTTATTTCTTCTCTTTTCCTCTATCTATCTATCTTTACTCTTCTTCTTTTGCTGTCATCTTTCTGTGTGTTCCACGTCCACTTTTTTGCTAAGGAACTAATTCCTAGAGGGAAGCTTTTCTTTTTCGGCCTCTAAACCACCTGTACAATATGCTGATAATGCTTGCAAAAAAGTTTTATCAGCATAGTGTATTGCCCAGACCCAAGCCTCGGGGAACTGTCTGCCTAGTAATATGCAGATGGTAAGTGTGAGGGAAGGCTCCGACATGTGCAAACATACATATTTTTAATTGGTACTGTAATTTATTAGCTAGTTGAATATTACATGTGCACACATTCATATAATACTTTATTATAAATGCTCTTATGCCAGTTGATACACAGAACATGATAACGACTAAATACTTTTGACTGGTACTGCATATAAATTAAAATGACTATGCCCCACCAAAGCAAATAAACTTGACACTCTCCACGACTTTTCGGTTCATAAATTGGACATTACGTATAATTAATGCGAATATTTAATGTATGAAGAAATAAATAAATTTATTATTTACTAGCAAATTTCCTTTTATTGGAAATGGAACGAACTGCTGTACTGAGGGTGCCTGAAGAGTATCCAGTGATGAAAAAATTTGAACAAGTTGAAAGTCGAGGCGATAAGCTGATTGGGGTAAGACGTGCAGTTTCGTCATCTCGCCCTCGTTAGGAGTGGGGCTGTCCAACGGTCTAATGGCTTAGGTCATTAAGCTCGGCGACGTGCGGATCCTTCCCCCCTGACTCATGCTCCACCGCTCCAGGTAGTAGCTAGCGCGCAGGTTGAGACCGTCCCATTAACTAGCCGACTTGGTGGCACCTGGAACAACCCTAAGACTGGTGACGCAGATTGTGACCACATGAAGGGAGGGGGTAGTGTGGTCTTTGCTGTCGGAGAGGGGATGTGTACAGCGAGGAGCTCTTGTGACTTCAGTCTACGTTAACATGTCGAGCAAAATGTACGTGTGGGACAGCGACGATGACTGTGCTCTGGACGAGGTGTATGAAGCCGTTGTTGCAGGGGTGTCTGCTTGTCAGGCATTAGCTCCAACACTACTGTCACCAGCACCGCTGATTCTCGTGCAGCAGCAGGATGCTGATGTCTCCAGCGAGGTGGAATCTGTTGGTGGTTTTGGGCCAGGGAAACAACCTGCCAACTCCTCTGGGCCTGCTTCGAAGAGAGTTCACATAGGTTCGCCTCCAGTGCGGCCTATGTTGGCAGTGGCACCTATGGTGCACGAGGTGGAGGAGCAGGACGACATTGGTGCCTTCTCCGATGGTGAATAAGAGGAGGAAGAGGGTGGCGATGTGGGGGAGGAGGTAAAGCGAGAGATCGCTGCGCTGCGGGCCCAGTTTCGGGGTCAGCAGTAGGTAATCCTTGACCTGCGGCTCCAACTGCAGGCCCAGCGCACCATGGCGGAGATCCGCCACAATGCCACCGCTCGCTTCCAGGAGGAAGTCCTCGTCCACCTCAGGACATTGGTAGGGCGGGGACCTGCCCAGCCACCTCCAGAAATATGTTTTTAATATATATATTGTAAATAATTATTTAGTTTTTAATACATTAGATTGAGTTGAGCTTGTGTTTTTTATGAGACGTTATTTCATATGCCTGTCATAACTTTTCTTAAAGAGCATCAGATGCAACAGTCCATATACACGCAATCAATATTTACATAGCACACTATTACAAAAGGTTTAAAAAAAACTGAAATAATTATGAATGTCATAGCTCTGTCTTGGGCTCTCGCAATCTCCATGTACATGCAATCAATATTTATATAGCACACTATTACAAGGTTTGAAAAAAAATTAAATATTTATGAATGTCATAGCTCTGTCTTGGACTCTCGCAATTTGTAGTATCTCAGTGCTTGCCTACCAACCCAGGGTCGGCAGGGGTCACTGAATCTACAGAGCATGGGGAGGGAGCCAGGGTAGAGGGACTGGTATGGGAACCGCCACTGTAGCGGAGAGAGAGGATTATGCTGTGTTTACGAAAAGGGGGGATTGGAATGGGGTCCAGATAGAATGACAGAGCATGAGTAGAACGACAAATGGATGGGTGTTGGTTTGGGGAGTTAACAGGTCATGGTCGATTCTTCGGGAGCAGGGGTGTTGGTCTGGGGACCAGATGGAATGACAGAGCATGAGTCGTGGCTGGCCACGGTCGATTCATCAGACCAGAGCCGGGGAGTTGGTCTGGAGAGCCAGAGAGGGGTGAGGAGCCATGGAATGACAGAGCATTAGTAGAAAATTCATGGCTGGCCATGGTCGATTCATCAGGAGGTGGGAGCCAGAGCAGGGGGATTGGAATGGGGAGCAAATGGAATGACAGAGCAAGAGCATCATGCAGGGGATTGGAATGGGGGACCAGATGGAATGACAGAGCAAGAGAATCATATAGGG
Source organism: Medauroidea extradentata (assembly GCA_003012365.1). Taxonomy (NCBI): domain Eukaryota; kingdom Metazoa; phylum Arthropoda; class Insecta; order Phasmatodea; family Phasmatidae; genus Medauroidea; species Medauroidea extradentata. Next base: position 9,784 of record PNEQ01106584.1, read on the forward strand.
GATTGGAATGAGGACCAAATTGAATGATAGAGCAAGAGAAGGGAGCCAGATGGAATGACAAAGCAGAAGGAGGGGGGAGCCAGAGCAGGGGTATTGGAATGGGGACCCATGGAATGATATAGTAGAAAATTCTAGAATACAAGATGGCCGACAAAGGCAATGTCATAAAAGATGGCGACCGGAAGTTATGCAATCCAAGACGGCGTCCGGAAGTGACGCAATCCAAGATGGCGGTGGTGACATCATCCAATATGGCGGCGGTGATGTCATCCAAGATGGCTGTCGTGTGTCCCCGGTCCCCACCCCCAACCCCCTGCCTCCGGACATACATTTTCCATCTACTCTCGATTTTGCGGTTTTATTCAGCAATGAAGCCAAGTTCACTCAAGACGCTATTTTCAATTCGCACAACAGTCATGTTTGGAATGATGTCAAACCGCATGCATCGTTTGTTACAGCTCGCCAGGAACATTTTTCAGTTAATGTGTGGGCCGGTATTATTTACGGCGTACTTATCGGGCCTATTTTTCTTCCGCCACGACTTACCGGCGCCGGATACCTCCAATTCCTTCAGAACGAACTACCAGGTCTTCTGGAAGAGGTTCCATTGCATGTCCGACGTGTGATGTGGTACCAACATGATGTATATACCAACGTGATTTTTGTTTACGATTGATTGACAGTATCAACTCCGTGGAGGTAACACTCGCGCCATTGCATTGCACTTCAACGTTTCGAGATAAATCTTGGATATATCGTCACGTAGAGTACTACTGCCTGTACCACTTTTACCATGTGGTTGAGCGTGGAACTTACAACCTATTAATGCAGAAAAACGAATTTCGCCTATATTGTCACTTACAACGTTTTGGCGTAGCATGCTTCGTTTCTAGGGCACATTCACTGCATTTTAAATTGCTAAATTCAGTATTCTGGTATACGAACATGCCTTCATACATCTTAATCGAAATCTTATACATTTCATTGTTAATGTTTTCTCTTGGCAGGCATTGTACTTTGAAGAGAAATGTACATCTATGGTCAATGTATTTGACACTAAACAATAGCGATGTGAAAGTAATTTTAAAAACATAACCATAATAATTAGTAACCCTTGTTTCACATTCGGTGTATTGACCGTATAATCAAACATACATATATAAAAGACATATCTACAAGTGCACTGCATATGCCTACGTATTGTATATTGTAAATATGTTCAAAACACGGAAGCAAATATTTTTCGTTTAATTTAATTTTCAGGATTTTTTTTTAGTGTTAATATTACACACAGAAGTCGAGTCGTAGAATGCGAAACTCTGGAGAAATCTGTCATCCTAGTAGATTAACAATTTATAAGCTTTTTTAAGATGTATGTTCAGTATTTAAGACATGTAAAAATTACACGATGCTGACGCACAAATAAATTGGAAACATGGATTAATCTAAGCCTGGTTCAGTGCCAAAGTGGAATGGAAGAATAAATGCAGCGCCTTTATAATTAATGCCTCGGATGAAATTTTTTGTAGTATTGGCAGAAAAAACAACAAATTTTTGTATAGTTTGTCACTCAAGTCTTGCTAAAAAAAAAGTATGATAATTATGAAATGGAACTTTCTGAGGTGGAAGTGACTCCGCTTGCTTCTCCCTAGTTACTCATATAAACTAAGTGCACAAGATTGAATGATTGGAGATCGTCGTAAAATTGTAGTCAGCACATTATGATTGCATGCAATTTAATGAGATGTTTTTTAGTAGCCACATAATTTCCAGGACATGTTTCTTTGTGATTGTTTCAGCAATATTTCGTTCACTTAATAAATATAAATTATTATTTTTTTACTGCTTGGGAACAAATCTCGTTTAAGAATTGCGCTAGTGCGTATTGTAAGTTAATTAATTATTTTTAAAAATAGCCAATAATCTCAAAGAAAAAACAACAGTCCCTGGCAAATAAACATCACAAATCGCCCACCAATAAAAACACAGAAGAAAATAGAAGGTGGCATTTGAATAAATAAACAGGCCCTCTCGCCATAATAAACAATATACACCAGAGGAAAATATATTAAATGTGATCTCTGATATTTGTGGTTTCTCAAAATTATTATTTAATTTCACTGTAATATTAAATGTATTATTTGGTTAAGTTTTCTTTTCAAATAATTTCACAACATTTTGTCCATTAGTACTGCAATTTTACTGAAAATATTAAAGCCCAAATCTTGCAGTCAAAGTTAAATGAGCATAGTAAATTGATATTACATTAATTATTTTATACAGAAATTATCAAAACAAATGTCCAATCTGTAGGCTAAATAGTTATCGAACTTCCAAATTAATGACGTAATAAATAAAACAAATTACAAATAAATTGGATACATCCGCTAGGCCTTATAAATGTTTAAATTTTTACTAAATTCAAACTAATTATTTAAAACTTACAAAATGTCACACTAAAAATGTAAGAGTGACAACTGTTAATTTATAGACTAAAATACAAATCGAAATGAGACTTATCTGTTCAAAGTCCCACAGTAGATAAGAACAGGACGCTGGATGACTTCATATTTCCGAATTACAGCGGTGAAACAAAGGAGGCGAAAATGCGAAGAAAAGGCCCCAAAATAGGCCAGAATGATTGGACATCTGTAGTTGAGTCTACAGGTCAATAGTCCAGCAAGTGAACAGGCCAAGACGGGAATAGGGCAAGACATGGATACGCCGAGACGTGGATAGGCCGGGACGAGAACCCTCACTACACAGAAATTACCAAAAAATTAAAGAAGATGAAACTTAAATAGAGCATAAAGCCTCTCGTAGGAAAATTACTCACCAGACAAGGGCGAAGAGAATCATTTAACGAAATTACAGGCGAAACAACCACGATTTAAGATTTTAAAATAAATGTAGCACCACAGTTTTTCTACCTTACAATATATTGATTAGCTACATTGTGTGGAAAGATAAATAATCGCATCTCAAGTGCCAAGATCTGCCAAAAAGGCAGGAACACAAAACACACTCATCTTGACAATGTGGTTATTGACGGCAAAGTGCAACAGAAGAAGTTGCAGAAACGTCGAACAAACGAGCATCGAAAATGATCAGCAACAGTACCAACATAGGCAAAGTGCATGTCGAAGCACAGTAGCATGCAACAATCACGTGATCAGAATCGCTGAACTGCAACGATATCACACGGTGAAACACTGAAATCACGCGCTGCAACGGCAGCAGCAGGTGGCATGAAGACGGAGGTACGACAAAACAACGGACAGAGGAATTCAAAGCTCAGCAACGTCTATCCTGCTAAGGAAAAAAAAAACAGTGTAGCGCGACTAGGGTTGGCTAGAACTAACGTAACATAAAAGAATAGCTGTAATTGCAGGTGAACTTTCTGAAATATCATAAATAAATTTAAATTACTCAATAACAGTACTTATTGTTAATATAAATAAAACAAGTTAATAACAATTAAAAAATTAATTAGCCTGAATTTAGGAAATATATATATATATATATATATGTAAACAATTTAATATGTATATTATTTAAGTAGTGTCGTATTTCATACGGTACAGAATGTGGTAGAATTATTAAAAGTTAGCTGTAGCTACGATTCCAAAGTTGCGATTTGTTTATTGGTAATATTATTTTCCTGTCTCTACATTAGTTACTTAGTCAATAGCCTGTATTGGTGACACACTAAAAGTTTTATGATATTACTGTAGATGGGACGCAAACTTGCAATGAACTTTTATGGTAATGTTTACGTTTATGATATTCTGACTTTCGAATTGCTTCAGTCTTTAGGATTCTCATTTGTTATTATGTATCATTGTTTATCTGCACTTACGTTCCAGAGCAGTAACTCGTTGGTATAACATACACGTTGCTTTCAGGCTGATGTTACTTCTATATTTGTGGAATGGTGTGTTTCAGGTATGAGTACTTTGCAGGTATTGCTGTTGATAGTAACGCTGTTTGGAATCGCAAGAGGAGGTGCATTCGTCGAGTTTCAGGAACAACGGCAAGGTACAATGGTTCATAATGTTTACATTTGATTGTTCAATTAGAGCTTGGGAGAAAGATAGATTGTTGCGGATTGCTACATAAATCCTCATTGTGTAAAATGACATCAATGTTTGGTTACTGGTAATGTTGTGATTATTTCTACAACAGATCAAACAGAACACTTTGCTTCTTCTGCAAAACAGATTGTTTGGTTGACAGAACCGATTGCTCAATAAATAATTAATATTGCAGTTATATTCTAGGTAGTACGTGTGACTAAACATGTTTGCTGTATCTGCTTTAACATAACTATGGTTCCTAATACAGTTTATTTTTTCAGTGTGTATAACCTTACGATTAATATAGGGTAGAGGGAGAATCCATTATATGTCTGCATACTAAGCTGTGTATTCAACATATGTCACGTTATTAAGAAAATATATGTGGCAGATTGAGAATTACATCGAAAGCCGAGATGATATTTCTCTGTAGTCACAAACTGTGTTGGATTACATCAAAGAAATGTCTGTACATATGCGTCTAATATACCACAATTTTCACATAATGTAGTTGCATGTTTATGTCAGTATATCCTGTTTGAACAATGAATACAACACTATCATTTTCCGATAAAAATATTGCTGGTTTAAAAAACGCATTTTATCTATACGCTTAAAACTTGGTTTATTTCTATCCAAGTAAATGATGACACCACGCGTGTTTTTATGGATTCGTGAAGAAATACTGCATGTTACATAAGACATAATCACATAGTTATGTTAGGGCGAAATAAATAAACAATGTCAAACACTCGAGACCATGTTGAACACACGTTTGAGACGTCACGTTCCCTCTCGTGTATGTTAACTCGTGTGTGTTCCACTGTATTTATAATGAAATGGATGATAAAAATGGAACTCTAGGAGTAATTTGTGTACATTCGGCTTGACATATTTTGCCACGTACTTGAATTTTATCATCATAAAAATTAACATTTGTATACCTGAATCACATCACTTTTCATACTCTCACAAAAATAGTATCTTCTCTGATAAAATTAATTTACAGTGTTATAATTGCAACAATTTTAGAAATTATGTTTGTTGTTTTTCAGATGCACCTGGAAAATGCCACTATGACGGAAATGACTATGCTGCGAACACGACAATTACTTTGGAAGGCTGCATTAAGTTGTCTTGTGAATTAACTGATACGGATTCTTTTACAGATGACAACACAAAAATGCTTCTGTTAGAGCGAATTACGTAAGTCTAATTGAGTTTTTTTTCTTTAATTGACCACTTAAACATGCAACCTTATTTCAGAAATACCGAGCGAGGTGACACGGAGGTAAAACAAGGTCCCGGGTTTGATACCCAGTATAGCCATTTTGATTTCGGTTTTGCATGTTTTTAATTACTCCAGGCGAATACTGTGATTATGTTTCCATAACACAGTCATGGCCGACTGCCCAGGATACCGGACAGCGAGCGGAGCTTCGGCCAGTACTCGTTTATTCCACAACGGTTCAGCAGGCCTATGCGATGTTACCTTAAGAGTACTGTGTACTCGTTTGAAATGTCCGTGTTTGACGCGTGATAACAGCGGAGTGATAAGAGCCAGAGCACCGCTCTCGACGATAGGCACATGGTCTCTATTCACAGCGCGCTAAACTGACGTGCGGTGTTTTTGTAGAACTCTTTTCCCTGTTGGACTTTAAGCGGTGACCCTAACATTTTATTTTTGCATAGTATGAAGTAAATATCAATGCATCCACCTTACTTTGCAATTTACGGATTCAGGTCGTAAGTTCAGAGTTACAGCAGTCTAAAAAAGGCCGTTTTTAGCCATTTCCAGAGACCCAAAAATCATGTTACTAACCAGCATACTGAATTTTCAAAAAGTGGCATGCGTAGTTTCAAGTGGGTGCTCTTTTCATAGATAACAACAATAAGAATAAGTTCGGCGATTTCGCGTAAAAAAGTATTCGCGAGACACACAACAACACCGTCCAACGGCTAAGTACACAGTCCTCTTAACCCACAAATTCAAACTACGTTACGCGTTTGTAGGGTGAACTGTTCATATGTCGTGATACATCTTAATATCGTGATAAAACACTTTACGGACTTCACAAAACTAGGAAGGATCTGTACACATAGTTCACTAGATTACCAACAGAGAGCAGGCATGTGTAGTTTCGACAATAAGTGACCATGTATCAAATATAATATCACAATTAAAACGTTTACCATGTTTCTGGTATCGTTGTTCAAAACCTTAGTATCACAAGGTAGGGCAGATTTACCCTACACCCATTTAAGATCCTCCAATTATCCCAGAAGCACATTTTCTCGCTGAACTTAGAATGCGAAAAGGGGTGTTTTTACGGACTTTTTTAGGTACTAATTTTTTGGCGCAGAATCTTTTAAAAGGTGTGTGCGGGTGCAATTCACTTTTGTCTTTAACATTACGTCAAAAACGTTAGCGTCACCAAGGAATGTCTCATAGAGGCGAGCTAACCGCAAGAAGACAGCAACCAGTTCAGTGACTTGCGCCTAGAGTCTAGGGTGAGGGGTGATGCTCGTGCTGTGTCGTCCATATTGCTTCCGCTCTTCTAGGCCACGAACGCGCGAAATGTGTTCACTCTGTATACCTTGCGGTTAATTGCATTATAAGTCTTACTTTATACTTAGTATATGTAACTTACAGTAATATGTAAATAGAACGTATTTCTACAGACAACAAAGCAGCACTTAATTAATTTCACTGAGACTATGTATATTGAATTTAAAGTTTTTACTACTGCGAAAGTTTTCAAAATGCTGATGTTAAAGTTTGAAACAGAAGCATCCAACCGTTTACTGCGATTCATCAACGCACACTAGTGGTACTGGTTCCTGTGAATGTACTGAATGAATGGATATCATGATTTTAAAATGATCAGACATTTTTATTTACAATCGCTTCATTTTTCCACAGAACTAAACATAGATGTACAGCGCCAAAAAAAATACAGGAAGTTTTAAAATTGACATAATACAGCAAATAATACTAAGCATTTATGTGCGACGTTGGACACAACTCGGTACAGCATCCAATATCTACTGCAACGAAACACATAGATATGTTTTAAAATGTCGACAATTATTAGATATTTTTTTCAGTTGCCACATCCTGTTCACAAATGAACTTGCATCGAAGAACAGTACTAGGCAGGAATATACCATACGTATATTAGGGTTCCCAACGACAAGGCAAACAGGAGAAATTCAGGGAAATTTAAATGGGTTTAACGCATATTGAAATCTCTGGGAAATTTATTGTTCTGGAATCACAATATGTATACCGTATTTACCCACCACCCGCACTATTTTCTCAAAAACAAAATCGGAAAGTTGGGGTACAGGTCGTACGTGTAAATTAAAGTTTTAGATTAAAGGAGTACCCTATAAAGTTTGGTTTACCACACAGCCGTGACGTGCCGAATTTCAACATGTTAGGTGGTGCCGGACCGTGCCGAGCTGCGATAAGTGAGCTGAAGAAAATGGCGGCGTCAGAGTTTTGATATGTTTGCCCGTATATGTCATAAGTTTCAGATATCCGGTACGCTGGAAACTTTTTGAAAAAGTTTTAGTGAATATATTTTCATTAATTTAGTTGTATTTTTGCAATAACTGCTGCATCTGTGGTGCTGTTTATGTACCGTAGTATGTTATCTTGTTGGTAGTATGGTTTCATGGCGGTATTTGTACGTATCAAGCGCTACAAAATCACCGCGAAAAACAGTTTCACATTGTTTCATGCTGTGTCAGAGTTCTACAGGAGCAGTTAAAAATAATTTAAATCGTTTTAGTCAATAGTGGGAATTTTTTTTTCACGAAACGTCAACAGCGGTCTTATTATTTTTTCCTTAGAAATATAGGTTAAGTTCACGGGTACTTTTCAAGCACAGTTTCTTTAATTGTGCAATTAAAATAATGTGAAACATGTGAGACTAAGCAATTCAGAATTGAATGTGTTTTGCTACTGTACATTATCCATGATAGTCTGAGTGGATAATTGTGTGACATTCACGATGTCTAAATTCAATCCTGCTTGGCTAGATGGGCCACTGTTACCCTGTTGGAAGAAGTGGGTGCGTCGTGTTGAGGGTAATGACAATAGTGCAAAGTACACTTTATGTAAAAATGTATTTTCTTTGGTGTGGGTAGGCAGTCTGTGAAGAGTCATCAAGAAGAGAAATTTCACAAACAGTTGGTTACAAGGAGCAGTAGTACTTTACCTATTTAAGCATATTTATCAAAGCCTTCAAATCGCCAGGAATCAAAGGGATTAATATGTTTAGCGCTACTACAGCACCAAATTCTTAATTAGCATCAAGCACACCGTCTTCCTGTTCATTGTCTACTGGAACATCATACAGTGCTGCTCTCAAAGAGGGATTTTCAGGTATGCTAAACAAAATACATTTTCAGGGAGACAGCAATGTCAGAAGGGCAAAAATATTGCGAGCGTTACATGTTGTCATAAAGAATGACATTTTTAATAGCCACCAAGAAATAAGCAATTCGTTTGCTAAACTTTTTCAGATAGTGCCATTGCACAATAAACGCAGCTTAGTAGTACCAAGACTGCATACTTAGCTATTTACGGACTTGTGTCATTTTTTTTTTCACAAACTTACCGATGAAATCCAATCCGCAAAATATATTGTTGTATGCTTTGATTGATAATTCAATGGGGTAGCAAAGTTAGAACAAATGAACACAGATGTGCGTATATTGGACGTCAACAAGAAACTAGTAATTACGAGGCACTGTAACTCTCCATTTTAGGACATTCTACAGCTGATAATATTTTGGAAGGGTTTCAACAGGGACTAAAGAATGTTGAACTATCCAAAAATTTGCAAGTGTCCATGGATGGGCCGAGTGTTAATTGGTTGTTCATGAAAAAATTAAAGGTAAAAACTAAGGTGTGCGAAGAAGAAACAGATATATTAAAGTCGGGATCTTGTGGTCTCTATGTCCATGGTTCATTTCAAATGGGTGAGATAGACAGGGTGGGATGTGGTTCAATTTTTAAATGCAATATACTATGTGTTCAAAGACTCACCTGCTCGACGATCAGACTTCAGACAAGTTACGAGTGGCAGTGTTATTCCGATAAAATTTTGTGATTGTCGGTGGTTGGAAAACGTGCCAGTTTGTGAGAGAGCAGTACAAATGTTACCTCACTTAAAAAATAATTAAGACGAGTAAATTATCTGCTGCATATTCTGTTGAGAAAGTGAACGATTGTTTTAGGGATCCTTTGCTACTAACTAAGCTGAATTTTTTCCTGACAATGGCTTCTTCACTTGAACCATTTTAAGGAAGTTCCAACATCAAAACCAGGACAACTGCATATCAGCTTATCAGTATTGATGTGGATGATGTAAGTCAGGGACTTTCTCTCTCAAAGTTGAAAATTTGGTTTGCTCCGAAGCATGAGTTAGGCGTGGTTGATGTGAATTAACTTCAGAAGCAAAGGTTCTTAAAGAAAAGCAAAACATTTATGGTTCAGACTGCCAAGAAACTTGTTTAACGTAGCCCAATAAAATACAAACTGGTTAGAGCTGCTTCTAGACCGGACCCTAGAAAATTGTTGGATAAACAGGAAGAGTTTACACTCTAAATCTGAATTAATGTGATATTCACTGATTCACGCCGATGTATGAAGCAATTTCAACAAATTGAACCAGTGAGAAACCACAGTGAAAGCTGTGACTATTCACTGATTCCGATAGTGTGTGCCAACATTCCACAAGTTAATTAGTGAATGTCCACAGATTTTCCAGTAATTTTTCACTGATTCAATAAGTGAAAACTGTTCTTAGAAAATAACTGGAAAAACTGTGCATATTCACTGATTCACTTGTGAGATGTTGGCACTCTTAATGGAAATCAGAAAATATTCACTAATTAAACGGTGACTATTGTCATTGATTCAAATTGTTGAAAACTGCTCCATCCATCAGCGTGAATCATTGAATATTCACTAATTCAGATTTAGAGTGTAGGACAAGTATGGAAACATGTTTCAAAGTTCTCATGTCTACCAAGCATCTAACTGCTCTTCAGGCTGATAGCGCTAGTGCCCAATTTACCAGATTTGTTACTTATATTATCCGACAAACTTGCATTGTTTAATGTATAGAATAACAGATTGGACACTTTTTTTTGCAAATATGTTGTGGGAAGAAGAAGAGTTCAAAGGTTTATGGCTTGCAGGGAAAATTATATTAATTCTCTCACATGGTAACGCTTTTGAGGAAACTGGATTCTCCGTCAGTAAGGAGATGCTTGTTGTAAACCTCCATGAGGTATCCTTTATTAGCTTACGACGAGATTCAGATGGATTTAGTAATGTAGGTGGTGAAAATTTTTTCAAGTAAATCAGGAAATGATTAACTATGCTAGAAGAGCTGCTTCTAGGTAGAAAGGTGATCTAAAGCAAGAGCGTCAAAAAGAGGATGAGGACAAGTTGGATAGATATTGTAAAGAAAAAAACGCAGGTCTGTAGAAATTCAAGAACTGGAAATAGAGAAACAAAGCGAGGAGTTAGATAAAAAAAAATAAAAAATAGGTGTTGGGCTTAAAGGATGGCCTGTACATATTTTTATTTTTTGTGCTGTAATATATTTTCTGTAATTTTTTCTGTTTTAATATAGCCACCACATTTTAAGATATTAGGTCTAAATGTAACTTTGTGACCAGTGCAAGTGAATGTACAGTGGATATGCAAGACACCTAAACAATTTCATCCTATGCAGCAGGATGAGAGAACATATTTATGTTCGTAGCGTAGGTATGCGCGTACATTATATAAAATTGTTCTTTTTGTAATTAGTTTACCGTACAATTTTGGGTTTTATTTTTTTAATTTTAGCACAGGAAAAAAAAAATTATAGTAGGCCTACAGGGGAAACAGAAAAAACTCAAGGAAATTTACTGAAACAAGTTGACGGGAATACTGTATATCTTAGATATTGTACACAAGACTGGTCGAAATATCACTTAGCAATGAAAGCACTAAATTAAGGTAAGAGGGCTTAACGTCTCGTTAACAGCGAGGTCATTAGCCGGCGACACACAACTTGGTACAATAACAGGACCTGGAAGAGAAGTCAGCCTTGGCCTTTGTTAAGGAACGGGAAACAATGGAAAATCGAAATCAGGGTTTCCGGAAACGGGGATCAAATCAGTGTCCTCCTGAAATTTGAGTCCAATACGTTGCGCCACCTCTCTCGGTTTTAAAGGCAACAAAAAACGGTATACTCATCAGGAATGTGTAATCCACACGAACGGTCACACTTATAATTATTTTGGGGTATAACATGCCGTAAAGGGTGTCTCTGAGATACTTTGTTCCACACTCGCTAATGTTCTCGAAGTATGTGGGCGAGGATCATCGCCTGAGTTGGGCCATACATCAGGCACCGTCCTATTTAGTTTCATACGTAGAACTTGTGACTTTTGGGGATCATAATTTTGCGGCTACTTGTTTCAGCGCCTTACGTGCACATCTGCGGCTTTGCTGCAGGGTTATTGACAGAATGTATTAGTGGAGAGGCGTCGCTCATTTAACTGTGCCAATCAGAACAAGGTTACTGCGACATAACAATTCTCTGATTTCTGGTAGAGCCTCGAGACGCTGAGAGATAATAACACTCAAAACTGACCATGTAACAGAGCTGCAGATGTGCACATAAGACATTGAAACAAGTTGTTGCAGATTATTTTTCACGAAAATCACTCGCTCTACCCAAACGTATTGTATGAGAGAATAAGCAGACACAAATTAGTTAATATTCAAGTATATGTATCCATGATAGAATTATTAATAATAGGTGCTTTAACTGTGTTAACTTACATTACTATTTATTATTTCTTACGAATTATATTTTCAGCTCTAATATTATAAAGTATTAAACCCACGTGAAAATTAAATAAAAAACTCTAACCATAACTAATATAATAACTTTAATATAAATTTTAGGGTTACAAGAATTGCAGTTTCAATTAGATTATGTAAAGAATTTAAATTATGTAAACTTATAACATTCATAGTTATAAATAAAGTTTTATTATTCAGTCTTTTCATATCGTACAACTTTAAGTTTGCTATTTGAAATCATATAATAAATATAAAACCTAGTAAAGAGCTTCCTATCTGCTAAAAAGTTATCAATTCTCTGCCTATTATTTCTCAGCCAATATACTAATTCAACGATGATTGTTCTCCATCAACCACAAAGATGTTGGAATTTTATATATTATGCTAGGTATATTATCATAAATAAATGTTTTTTCAGTAAGCATATAAAGCTCGTTGAGTTGTGTTAGTGACATACGGATGGTATGTCGAGGTAAGTTCGGTAACTGAATTGAGATCGTCACGAAACACGACGGTCTCGTCTTGACACTCTTCATTCAACACCAGAGGAGACTTACGGCACTCGTACCATTATCTCGGCTGCCGATAAGGTATAACGAGAGTAAATGTACGATAAACATTCGCTGTTTATGAAAATTCTCCGTTCATCTCCAGCTCAGGGTAAAGAGCAAAATAATTCTTCCAATCGTCCTACAGTTCTGTCAGTGCCTTGAGTAATTGACTCATTTATATTCTAAAGTTAGTTAGTGACATCAATTATTAACTGCTACGATACGTAGTTCTATTACACAACTGTACAAAAACGTTTTAAACGGAACGGTTAGAAAATAAAATTCAAAGACTAAGAGCAGTCATATGATGCACATTTATATGTACGAATTTTGAAAAATAATCGTTCGTAAAAAATAGTTTTGGCTTGATTTTGGCTTATTTCCATTACAAAATTACTTATTACTTTGGGCGCAAAATTATGAATAACTATCAGTTTCATTGCTATCAAAATGTTAACGTACAAGTTAGCTCATATTTATTATTAACGTAGGAATTCTTCGATATGGAATATTTGTGCTTTTATAAATATTTTCAAAATCACTGTAAATCTGCCTGGTGTGGCCAAAACTTGGCGTCGTGAAGGTGTAGTGACCAACTCACTCGTCTCCAACCTCGACAGTTACCTATCATCGAGTCACAGCGAGGTCATCCCATTTCTGCTCGTGCCAAACTCGGCAACCTTTGTTCTTGGCTGGCCGGTTGTCTCGGAGACCTCTCGTTTTCTTCGTCCTCGAACTATGTCGCTGCTACACCCTCATCTCATATAACCTCATCCGTTCTATGTCCTACGAACACTGTGCGACGTTCTGCTTTTCAAAATTTATTATTATATTATTTGTTCTGGTGCTTGCTTGGAAAAATAAAAGGACGGTTAGTACGTCGTTACTGTCCTCTCCTGGCAGACCGTTACTTTGCTCTGTTTGCTTATATCTGGACCACGTCAAAGGTCACGTTGGCGAAGGTGCGGTAAGTGGTCTGTCAAGATAACTGAGACTTTTGCAATTCTTTTCAAATAAATAACACCTGTAGGCATCCCGACACTTAAACTAGTGATAACCAGCGGTATCACCGCGGTCTGCCGTACTTCACGGCTCCAAGATGTCTCTGCTAAAAGGCGTCCCGACGTCTGAACCAATTATAATTATGTTTACATATTAACCCCTACAAAGTAGCTTTGCCTCTAAGTAATGTTTTGTTTAAAATGTGAAGTGAAATTTTTTTAAAATATTTTAGAGTTTTGTACAAAACAAAAAAAAAGCACTTAAACTATTTTATAGTAACACTTATTTTTATTTTGTTAATAATACTTTACCCTTTAAACAAGCATTTTCTTTGCATCAAAGTTACTACGGATTGATTCACATTAAAAAAAAGTATGTGTTGTGGCAAAGAAAGTGTTTTTAAAGTGCGGAGTGTTCAGCAAGTTGCTTGGTTCACGTTTCAGATGTTCGTCAGTTGCTGTACCAGGAGGCTGCAGGGTTATCACCAACGACACCGCTCCATACCCTCTCTGCTGTCCTACAGTCGAGTGTTGATAAGGAAAATTTGCATGTTTGTTGCGATAAATGTTCCCTGAAACAGGGCGACAATGTAACGAAAATGTCAAGTTAAATAAATATTTCTTCAACTGCTTGTTCTCGTTTCCTGTAGGTGCCTGACAAGATGCAAAGTGGGTTTCATCGAAACCTTGTGCATTGCATTTAGTGGAAAAAAACGACACAAATTCCATTAGAAACGAGCTAAAAAACATCACACTTTCTTGTTTCCAGATTTAGTTTACAGCTCTGGTCGATACCAAATAACCATATTGTAAATTACGACTGAAATTTACTTCAACTTCGCAACAGCAAACTCTCAAATGATTGTAATTATATTGAAAACATTTCAGTACGAGTACACAATGTATGAGAGGAAAAGGAGTGCTTAATTAATGTAAATATTTACTTCTATCTGAATTCCTCTTTACACACCACGTCTGTCTTCTCATTTTACGTCAGCTGTGCACTGCAAAAAAAAATCTTCCGCGCAAGTTATTCCAGCAATTTGGTATGTTTGGTAACCATTTTGCGTCCTTTTAAACCAGATTTCAAAGTTTATGGCCCGGTTTCACCAACCACTGCTAAGCATTCAACATAAGTTAAAAAGGATTAACAGAAGATTTAACGTTAAACGATTAAACCATTTAATGTTACATACTTAACAGCGGTATGTGAAACCGGTTCTGATACTAGTAACTTCTACAAAGAGAAATTCTGTAGTAGGGATATTCGCCTTTTTGAAGTGTTAAATTCCACGTTATTGAACTAAAGTTTTAATTCTAAACCAGGTATTTGCTGAGTGATACAAAAACTACATATGAAATTTTTCATCTGCATTTAGAGCACTTTGAAATTTTTTTAGTGAACTTTGTTTTCTTATATCATGTAACTTATTTCCTGCCCTCAGTGTTACTTATAGATTACTTGAGTAATTTAACTGTTTTAAAGTAAGATAATATTCGCCATAATTAGAGCCATGGGCTTTTCGCGATAAGAATTTTCCCCAATTTGTTTCAGTGTCTTACGTGCACATTTGCAGTTCTGTTTCATTGTGAGAGATTGGATGTTTCAACTCGCATATCTCCTGGGCTTCTACCCGGCAATCAGAGACGTGTAGTGTCGCAAGTACGTTATTCTGACTGGTGCAGTCTAATAAGAGACGTAACTTCACAAAGAAACAATGAAGCAGGACTGCAGATGTGCAAGCAAGTCACTGAAACAAACGGGGGCAAATCATGGCTCTAGCCATAGTGTACGTAACCACATGTGCTAAAACTAGCAATTACACACTTAACTGTTTCGATACCGAGATAGCAGAGAGCTAAATATATCAAGTTCAAAGTCAAAGTCACGACCGTTTATCGGCTAGTTACGTCACAACGTCACAATTCTGGACCGCAGTAGAATTCAGTGTCAACATCCACTATCTTTAAACGGTACAAATATAACAATTTCCGAGCGTGGTGGAGCAGACATAAAACACTCGCCTTACACTTGCGGGACCCGGGTTTGATCCACGGCTCCGGCCATTCTAAATTAGGTTTCTAGGTTTTCGGAAATCACTCCTTCCATCTCCCCCCCCCCCCCCCAACTCCCTTGTGTACCTCAATCAAGACCATATGCAGTTCTAAGACACGTAAAACGTCCAAATAAATAAAAATTCCCCTTTAGCATTCAAGTATATATTTTTTTGTGACTGAAGTTGATTGCATTCGAGGCATGCATTCTCCGTATGACCACGTACATTATGCGCGAGGAACAGCAAGCGCCATGTAAGTTGGCGAATAACGAGCAGTAATGTGTTGCATAAAATATTACTACTGTTTTAAATTCGAATGACTAATTTACACAGGTCGATTTCATTCGGAGTATATAGGTTGCTAGTTGTTTCTGCATCGACCTGCTGCTTGAATTCCTTGAATGTGCCCTTCACTCAGTAGCTGCCACTCGCCATCTAAGCTGGCGCGCAGTGTACTTCCATCGTGACACTCGGAGAATTTTTAAGAGGCAACGCACCCAGTGTTGCCAGCTAGAGCATCAGGGTTCCTGCAAACGGAATCTTTTTCCTTGCTCGAGCGTACGATTCGACTACTTGTAGTAGAAAAAACGTGTGGATGAGTAAGAACGCCATTCTTTTGGGTCTGACCGTACTGTGACGCTTTCTATTTAATTTGTTGATGAAGAACTAATGCTTGTCTACCTGCGTCGTCCACACAGAAACTGGTCATATAAAAATAAATTATGTAATTCAGACAGAGTCTTTGGCCATATTGTGGTGACAAATGGGGGAGTAAAATAGGCTTCACTCCCATGATAATAACTCCATGTGAACTTTATAGATCATCTTAATCAATGTTTGGCTTATACGATTGGTATATATTAACCGTTACTTAATTTAAGAGAAATATTGTTAGTGTACTGCAGTTGCAAAGTGGTTAATGTCATTTGTTTTAGCTGATAAAATTTAATTGTTTGCGCCTTTTATGTATTCATACATCAAAATAATTTAATGCATATTCAGGTGAGTGTGGTACGTTGATGGTGTATAATGTTGATGGTGACTTAAATTAGCACATAATTAATTGTGGTGCATTGACTTTTGCAAAGTAATTGAACACTGGTGCCAAATATTACTTCCTATATTAATGTTAAATAGCATCGGGAAGAAAAATCGTTTGAGAGTATCCCGGTTTGGGTGTGATGGTTGATTTTTTTTTTGTAATTTTTTTCTGTTTCAATAAACTTGATCTTTGCTTGCTCTGTGGAAATATATGTTGTGTATTTATTTGGTAGACGTTTGTTGGCTCAAGAGTACACCACAGTGCATACAAGCATGGCTCGTTGATGAAAACAGTGTGTGGTTGTGTGGTAAAAGGGGGTCGCGAATAGTGGCCCCCTTTGAAAGTGGCATAACTAGTTCAGTACTTGCGTCTAACGTGATCGATAATTGTTTGTTTTGTTTTTGCATATCCAATATTGCAAGATGTGTGTATTTGAATTTATTCCAATGTATATGTAATATTTAGAGATGATGGTATATCAAGAAAATTTTTTGTGCCAACGTAGCCTTGAAAACACTGACACAACGTAGCTGTCTGAAAACCAATAACAGGAATAAAATATTACAATAGCGGGATTTTTATTGGCTCAGTCAAATAGGGCAACAGTTCTATGTACAAGCAAAGGCCAGTCATCTTTTCGTAAGCTGAACGTACATTGAAACCCAACAAACAGTCAAGTTTTCCCGCGATAAACCATCATCTCTAGTAATATTGTATTTGTTTCACAAAGAAAATTACAGTTTTAATTTCAATAAATTAGTTTTACTTCTCTCTCCATTTTGTTGTTTGTTGGTACACCAAAGAATAACACACACAAGGCAATAATAAAAGTAACATAATGTCAAGAACCTTCTCTATGACTAGAGCCACGATTTTATGGTGAAAAGATTTTTGCCACATTTGGTTTCGATGCGTCATGTGCACATCTACAGGTCTGCTACATCGCCCGTAATTGGATAATTTTACTCTCACTTGCCTTGGAAAATTACAGACGTAAGGAGTCACAATAATCTTATTTTGATTGGTGAAGTCAAATGAGAAACGTGTCTGAACAAAGACACGCTGCCAATAACCATGGATAAAAGCTGCCGATGTGCACGAGAGGCACTGAAACAAAGTGGGGCAAAAATCTTTTCGCGACAAAATCGTGGCTCTATCTATGACAAGGTCAGAACACTAGCACTTGCTTATTATCGTATTCTAATTTACTGTTAACAGTGCCGGATTAACGTATAGGCGCGCCCGGCAGCCACCGGGGGCCTCGCCGGATAGGGGGGGCCTCACATAAATCAGAAATACCTAGAACTATATTTTTGTGTGTGACAACACACAATTGTAAAAAAAAAAATATTCATTCCTGTTTTGGGTTGAAGAGTAAAAAAAACTGTTCAATTATATACTATATCTTACGGACATATTTACATTAATCATGCATTACAATCTAGCAAACCAACCGATAGAAACCGAGTCAAATTGCTAGCTGTCGAATGATGGTGCAGGTGCACTGCGCGTATTCTGTTGGCAGCACATTAAGCAATGTATGATTTACCTATCGAGGAATCGATCTGCCTAGTAGAGAAACAGTTCGGCGGTCTGTGCTATGAGAGTAAGCGAAAGTTTGTTTTCTATGTTGTTACTTCAAAAAATTGCCGTTTTGTAAAATGCATGTATGGTAATGGTAAGCGGTTTCTGTCTCTGGACTTTTCATTAGAAATTTAGGTATAACTGGATTTACACGACGTCAACCAAAAGGCTACAATATTTTTTGACTTCATTCAATCCCTGCTCAACTTCTTTTCACCATCAACTAGCAGATGGAACATTTTGTTATTGGCAATGACTGATTGGAATAAAAAGCTAACACCACTTTCCAACACTAGATGGTAAGCTAGGGAAGATATTGTATGCCTATTAGCATTGAGCGAAAGATATCAAGTAACTGAGTCAGTATTAGATGCGGCTAGAAACGACACTAAGGAGACTGCTGGACAGCTACGAAAGTTACGCTTTAGCATCAACTTAAATCACTAATAGCGAGATTTCAGAAGAGAGAACTAACAGACGCAGCACTCGACTTACTTTTTTCGACGACAGCAGAAACCCACATACTATTCTCAAAGGACGAGATAAAATTATAGTTGAGAATTACCTGGATGATTTGACTGATCTTCAAGAAGACCAATTGAAAATTTTTTGTGAAGATTTCGCTTCCGTATACAAACCAGACGTAAGCAATTTTAACATTTACCTTGCAGAAAATGAAGACAATTTACAGCTTGTACACCTTTGCAACGGTTACGATTGTGCAAATTCTGGTGAAGCAGAAGGAGAAAAAATATTGTAATGTGCGAAGGAGATTTGGAAGAAGATGAGGATGTTTGACGTCGCTCTACCTCCTCAAAGAAGTTGAATTTACAATCCATCTATCATCATCTGTATGAAACTGGATTGTTGCCAGCATTTCCGAATGTGTAAATTCCTTTGAGAATGTTTTTATCAATGATGGTATCGAATGATTCGGGTGAACGATCATTTCTAAACGAAGATTTTTAAAATGTTAAATGAAGTGCTATGCTACAGGAACGATTGAACAGTTTGAGAATTCACAGTAACGAATGCGATATACTTAGAGCAAGCACTAGACTTTAGTGACATCATCAAAGACTTTGCCTAACAAAATGTAGAAAGAAGCCTATGTAATTTACATTCTACAATTTTTACATAGTGTGAACAATATTGATAGACATTAAGTGCAACAGGTTAATGACTTTGAAGTAAACTTTAGTGTTAATTTAAGGAAATGTGAACATGATTTTGAATAAGTTCATTTTTCTCATTAACATATTTTTCATTATTGATATAAAAAACGGATTATATTTCATAATTCGAAAGTTATTTAAAACTAACTTTTGTATGTGGACCATGATTTTTCTGACTTTTAGTATCCTAATTCGAGTTGTGTTACTATTTACTGATTTAAATTTAACCTCAAAAATTAATTAGTCGCAGCTCGCATCATTTAAAAACTATTTGGGCTTATTTACTACTGCACGTATCGATGTCATCAAAATTTTAATAACAGTCCTGATAAACTTAATTACGTATAACTTGCAGAGTAAAAAATGTATTTTTATTGAAAAAACTTTGGAATTGTATATTTGTATTACAGGATCTAAACTTAAGTTAACGTAATACAGTTTATTATGTGTTGGTGTATAGATTAAGTCCAGTAGCAAAAATCCAAACTCTTCCAACTGTATATTAAACATTTCGGTTTAAAAGAAATCGCAAAAACAGCACCATTTTGCACCTTATAATACAATTTTTTTCGGGGGAGGGCCCCCGGACCCCCTCTCTATACTTGGGGCAAGTGCACTCCAGCAAAACGGGCCTCTTCTCTGGATAATGTCAGGGGACTCGCAGAGGTTTAATACAGGTCTGACTGTTAACAATATTGATGATAGAGTTCATTCCGTGCAAATGCGACGACTTTCTTATACGCATATACGAAATGTGACGCGATGCATTTATTGCGCAAATTTCTTTACGTTTAAAATAGAAGCAATAAGTTCGTCTTTGGGCATGTTACAGCTAATATGGCTTTTGTAACGATCGATCTTTTGTGACTCATTATGTACATTTTTCAACAATTTAGCATTTTGGATTGAAATATCAACTTATAAATTGCCAAATCGTTAATGTATATAATATTTTCATCATGGTAAGAGATGGGTGGCGTTTCACCACCCATATCACCCACCTGTATATTTCCGTATGAATTTTTTTTTGTGTGCGTTCTTTAATATATTTAAAAGTTTTTAATGGAAATTTACCATTAAAACTAATAATCATGCGTGGTTACACATTAAACAGCTTCTATAATTCTCTATTTTTTAAGATCGTATATGAGGCTCCACGTTGCAAATGGTTGTTACCTCGACTGGCTCATCAGAGCTTACCTCGAGATTCAGATTGGTCCTGTCCTTTACAAAAAAAAAATACTGATACGAACAATCGATAACATACAGTGGGCGCCTAGAAAGATATGTATCCAGCTTGAAGTACAGCTCGTTGCGATCGTTAGTATCCAACTTGGTCTTTGAGATTCTTAAGTTCGCCTATGCATTATACATACTATCAAACATTCCATCATCGAAATTCAGGTTCCAATTCTCTTGGGAGAACACCTTATTGCGGCCATTTTTGAGCCATACGTTACAATGATCGAATATCGAGCTATGTGTGTACTGTTCCGCATATACCTTACCAAGAAAAACGGAAATTAATGTAGACTTTAAGATTCTAGATAGTCTCTCAATAACTGCTGAACATTGACCTTCAGTTACGAATATTTTTTTAACGATCGTTAAGTAGGAGTCCGGTTTTGACGTTGGAGGAAAATGTAATTTTAGATTACAGCAAAATAAAAAAAGTAAAATATTAACCTTTGGTTATAACAGCATTCCTACTGAGCAACACTACTAATGAACTGTACATCATGTAGTCTGTGCACATCGATACCATTCTTATACTAGCCTCTAACAACAGTATGGACAACGGTCTACTTTTTTTGGGTAGCATTTTAACTTGTACGTGCTCTATCTGAACCGTAGAGGTGGGGTAACATACAGAATCACAATATAAGGAGAATCAGCTGTATCTCTACATGCAAAATTATGTGCTTGGTACCTACGAAAAATTTCGCGGATTGAACCCAGGATAGCGTTCATACACATATACTTAGAAGTAACTTGTCAATTTGACCAGTTCTTCAGTTACCTCTACCTGCTATATGAGCCAATCACAAACTCGCAAGTAAACTAGGGCCGAGGCATTTGCCTCCTGGACAAGTGTAAAAGTGGCTCAGCAGCCAATGAACGGATTGAGGAAACAGAAGGCTCTATAACGTTGTGGAGTATTGTATATAGGCTACTGAACCCGCTAAATTTTCCAGTCCCTACGCATGAGGTAAATCTCATGTTGATATTCCAGACTAAAAATGAATACATTGTTTTATTGAAGGTAATATCTTGATTACAGTTTGTGAATTCGGATATTTTCTGAAGCGCAACACGTGCTACTCTGGCTACAAACAAGCCTAAAACAACAACTTAGAAACTATTTTATTAGTTGAAATTATAGTGTGTTTATTTAAATTCTTATTTTCCCATGATCATGGACTAGTCACAAGTGTTCTAAACAAAACGTAAGTAGGCTTAAAATATTATTTTGCTTTCTAATGAACAAATACTGCTCTACAGTCGCCAGTTGGTACGGAAACACGATTTCCTTCATCGAACAAAATTTGTAACAGCACATCCTACAGTCAACTGTTTCCACGCCAAATACGTGTTTATAACGTTATGCTACCGCCACTGTATGTTACCCAAGTGATATATATTATTTACATTATAATAGCTCACCACAAACATAAAAACCAACATGTAATGACGTGCAGATATGGTGGTTATTTAAATTAAATAATATCAATTAATATTTATTAATGGTTAACACACAAGCTACGGTATATATATTTTTAATGTGAGACCTGCCTGGAGCTTTTTGGCGTGTTGGAGGCTCAGACGTGGAGTAACGATAAGAACTACCGAGACGGGCGCGCCTAGTGCCTCATCGCCCCTATACGCAAGGTGCTAAACTAGCGCGCAGTGCTTCACAAATACCGTTGCCAATTTTTAATCGTCGCTGTGACATATCGTTTTATCCGCGCGCGTCACGCATAACGTATCAGAGTGTAGATGTATCCTAGTTTTGAAAGTATCTGATCAACGGGCGGGTTCACCCCGCAACAGATCGTTGAAACGAGGCTGTTTTGCCCTTTTCATGAATTTTTTACAAATAGTTATTATAAATTTATCATGAGCAAAGTATGATTGTGCTATTGTTAACACTTAGAACTCCTTTATGTACAAAATCCAGTTGTGTACGTGGAAAGGTTTGTGATTACCAGAGGGATTGCTAAGTATCTGCACTGATCTTTCTTCCAAGGCAGGCGGAAGCCTTAAGTATATGAGATTAAACCCGAGACAATTTTGGAGACAATTTTTGAGTTGTTGGAGTAGTTGGAAATGTATTAGGACAAATTCATATTTACACTCTGCCGGACCTGGGAATCGAACCCAGAACCCCCCGTAACTCAGACCGGTGCGCAGCTGACTGTGCCACGGGAGGTCGGCCCAAGTGGTAAGGCCACTCGGCTCTCACCAAGGCTAGCCGGGTTCGATTCCCGGTGGGTTTAGTCCCAAACTTTACGCTTTTGGGAAACATAAGAAGACGTCGTTTGCATGCGCGGTTTTCTCGGACATCTCCCTTTTCCCCGCCCTTCGTAGTCCGTCACTTATTTTTTTTCTCGTGATTATAATTATTTAAAAAGGGGAATTAAATTCAAAATATTGATTCGGGGTAGGATTTATGCAATAAAACTTGGTAACAATAATGCTGAAATGAAAATAAAACTGATGAATGAAAACCCTACCTATATAGTATCATTGCAAACTTCTAGACCGCTAAAATGATGCAACTTCAAGAAAACGTCAGTTACAACTAATTTCTGACTATCTCGCCCATCTAATATAAAATTAAATAATCCGATTTTTAAAACCACAACCGAACATACGACAATAGGAAGTGATTATGCTCTTGTTTGAGTAGATAACTCAACTATATTATTTGACATTTTCTTATAAACTATTTTCTTGTTTGCAGTGTAACTTTCGATCATGATAAACGAACTACAAATTCAAAGCGCTATAAACGTGTTACAATATTTTCAAGCGTAAAGAGTAAAATTTGCTTTCAAAGATGCTGAATATAATCCTGAATGCCGCGTCCTTGCATATTACATTGTTTATAAACGGTGACTCGCATGTTGTCACTGCTACACTTAACTGCATCTCTGCGGCACTATCTTCATTGCATAGCTTGCTTTGTTTATAATTCCCGACTAAAGGTATCGCTTTAAACTATGAACGAGTAAAAACTTTTTATAAATATCCTTGGGTAACTTTCAACGTTAAGGGTGTTCAAAAGCGTTTAGTATCAATATTTTATATTTTAATGAAATAGTGTTTGTTATGTATTAGGTACTTGCGGGTAAAATTTCTATAAAAGAAAAAAAGTAGCTCGCACAGTTTTCGCATAACGCTGCATCAAAATCAAAATTAGCGTGCTACGCTGCCCTGCAAATAAAGAAAACATACTGACGTACTTTAACCAAATAATTTACAGAGAAATAGCATGATATGGGCTTTGTAATAAAATGTTTAAAAAGCTTACACTGCATCGTATGGATATGTAAAAAAATTGCTAAATTTGCAACTTTATTCCTGTAATTTTGCGATTTTTTTAAAACTCGGAATATGTCATTGTGGGTTTATAAATATTTCATTTCATAGCCAACGTCATTCCAGTTAACCATGAATTATTTTGTAAGCGTGAGTAAATTCGTTTGCATGATTTTCAGTGCAGCGTTACATGCAAATTTTAACTTTAACACACCATTATGAAAAAGAACTATGCGAGCTAAATTAACTTTATTTGAGGAAACTGTACATGCAAGTACCATCTACAAATCTAACACTATTCAAAAAAAAAAAATACAACTAGCCCACTTGAACACCCTTAAGACGATATGATGTGGGAAGGTGACAATGCTGAAACACACGAGCGGGCGAAATGAGAGATCCGCGAGAAAATCCACCAGCCATTACAAAAGGATTGTGCGGCACGATTGCTACGTGTGAAACACTGGCAATTATCCCGCCAGATATCGAACTCATACTTGTTATCAAATCCGAATCACAGTTCCGGAACACAACCAGGATTCCCGTCCCCCCTTCCCCATGAACACAGATATTTTCTGGCTGCAAGTACGTGAGCGAGTATTTGGCTTCACAGTCTGTTAGGCGAGCAGGTAAAGAAAAGGCTGGTGACCCCCTAGAACCTGCCTGGAAGGTGGCCTCGCATCTAAGCCTGGCTGGCGGGTCGTTATCTCTACAAGCTAATAGCTCTCTGGGACAGAGTACATGATCTCCCCCCCCCCCCTTTTCCCCAACAAACCATTGAGCGGATCGAAGTGATGGTGTACGAAGAGTGGCTTAGTTACAGGCGTTTCGTTAGAGCGAACAACATTTAGTGTTGCCATCTCGAGAGCCAGAAACAGACCATTGCTAGAACTAAATATTAAGCCCTTTACTAATTGCACACACATCAGCTCTCAAAACAATATATTTCAGTTGATGTAAGCTTCTGGAGCATATATAAAGCTTTCCAAAATTCAGCCAGCCA
This sequence comes from Medauroidea extradentata, assembly GCA_003012365.1. Taxonomy (NCBI): domain Eukaryota; kingdom Metazoa; phylum Arthropoda; class Insecta; order Phasmatodea; family Phasmatidae; genus Medauroidea; species Medauroidea extradentata. The sequence continues at coordinate 34,697 of PNEQ01106584.1, forward strand.
TGTGCATATATAAAGTTGTCTATCACGAGTATCGTCTTGCCACAGCTGCTACGGCCAATGATTAGGCACCTGATATTGTTGGACAGCAAGTCATCATTACGTCTTCTTGAAACTACGACATCGGGTATTCTTATTTTGACATCCCAATAAGTATTTTCCGTTTCACTTATAATATTGTTGAGTACCATGTGCCTGGAGGCCGGTGGTCGGCGGCTGTTTCGTAACACTTTGTAGACTGGCCCCTTATTCATAGACCTGACGGCTACGTGATGGAAGACACGCCGAAGCTACGTCATAGATACCTGTCCCAACTGCGTCTTAATCCTACGAGGGCGGCCTACGTGACTCAATTTATGTCCGAAACATGTAGTAAAGTCTATTTTTAGACCTCTGTAATGCGGTTTTTCCCCGACTGTTTCGAGGAGTATAAAACCGCAGAATCGGCACATTTGGGGAGAGTTCGTTATTGGTAGTGCTAGAGGAAGGTGCTACGCCTGTGGAGAAAGACTGGTGAAGACATCATGGTGATGTCAGAGTATACTGTGAGGCGGCAGGCAGCTTCGGAGCAGTGTTGGGCGAACCAAGAGGACTACTGCGGTGGGCTGACGAGCGAAGAAGGAGGTGCGCGACGGGAGTCGAACCGAAGACCTCAAGAGTGAAGACAGCGGTGCACTCGGGGTGCTGCACAGCACACGACGATTCATCACTACTGCGGACTTTTAAGGTTGTACACTGTCACTTTTTAAGAGACTGTTGATTGGATATATGACTGAATTTTATTGTGATTTATAGTGTTTAGTTAATTGATTGCAGACATTTTTGTGCTTTAATTGTCAAAGTTAATTAACATGTCTGTGACACAGGAGTAATTGTGTGCATAACTAATGGTGTTGTGAGAGTTATAGTTGATTACTGGATTGTGTGTTTCGTAGCTTTGTGAGCTATTAAATCCAATACTTAATTTAACACTTTTATTTCTAATTATAAGACTCTATCCCAAAAGAACTCAAGGGAATTGCCCACACATAAAGTTTTTGTGCTCAAACTTGTAACAATATAAATAAATGTGAAAAATATATGTGTTAATGAATAACTAATCAATATTTAGGATGCGGCTTCATTGCCCGATAGAGATAGAACAGAACCCGGTAGTGTTAGTTCATTTATTTCCTACATATCTAACACACAACATTACACTTGTAAATAACCGGCCCGCTTATACAAATGTGGATGGTGCTGAAAGCCTGATTTAAATCCAACTGGTCAGTACAGTGTAGAGAATCTTGATGAAGTCATAAGGACAATCCCATCATTTGACAAGAAGCATAGCATATCAGTCACCACTAATAAGTTATTAAACAGAGTGAGGCGAAATACATTTACGATCTACAACTGGAACTAATTGGTAAACTGTTGAACTTCACATATAGCTCAATTTTGAAAACTGATGAGGATCACTAACGTAATGACATACCTAAGGTCGTACCGTTTGAATCTATCAATGTACATTGCAACTTGGAGGATGGAATGATCGTGAAACATAACAATCATAAACATAGAGAGACTATCTACGTGGCATGCCACAATTGGCCAACAGCTGGTAAATAGTTGGCACAAATGGTTAATGAACGGCCAAGGAATATTTTGCGGGCCACACATGCAATGACAAACTGTATTTTTGTGGACATACGCCATTGCGATGTATATCGTCACGGAAATCTTAGAATGAGACTCAGAAAACCAACAACGAAAAACTAAAATAAAGAGAAAGCAAGCCTAGTTAGCTGTTGTCAACACATCCATAAACCACAACAACAGAACATGAAAGATTTCACATGGAATTAGTCAACAACAAATAAAGGGGAAAAAATAAAATAATAAATAACCAAAAGTAAAAGTCGAGGTACAAAATAATCTGTAAAACTCAGGACATAACAATTAAGACAGCACAGACAATACTCGGACAAATACAATAACGGACACAAGACAGGATAACAATGACGTCACAGGCAACAGACTAGACGATACAACGATGAAGACACAAAAGAACACAGTAGATATCTAAAGGCCGACTTTTCACGACGTTTAGGAAGCTGATTTTTGCTCCCGTTTTCAGGTGAAGTAATAGTGAAAACCAGATTTTTTTTATCTGATGGGTCCCCATATTCCGCCACGTCAGTGTGTACCCCAGCTCAGTCTAATGGGTACTCCGCCATGTATTAGTCGCTAAAGCGAAGGTAGGGATGGGGAGTGAGTGTGTCTCAAGGCAGAGCCTCATACACATAAGTGGCGGTTCCTCTAAGAAAAAGGTGGCATGCATCGCGACGTAGCAGGGTTGAAAATGGAGGCCACGGCCACAATTAAGGCCGTGACCTCCCCCCGAAGAGAGCAAGAGTCAGATTAAGGACACAGAAAACCAGCACAAATAGGGTAGGGTGCTGGGAAAAGCTGTGCGACAGGCGTGGCAGGTATAAAAGAAATCTGCATAATTAAATGGTAGGCAGGGATAAAGATAGGTATGACTCGACATCCTGTTGCCAGAACACTAGTAAAGATAAGGTGTCTGATAAAATGAGATGGGATTGGCGGCTCAACGAGCTTGGTTTCGCCTGTTGGGCCTGAGCGCCTCTGGCGGCTACAAGTCGAACAAAGCCAGTTTGTCCGATTGCCGAGCTGTTAGGGATATTCCCGTGTCAGGCAAGCCTGGCGCAACAATATCCAAAACATCAATGTAGTCCCAGCCTACTTTTCGGCGACAGCAGCAAAAAATTGTACAGCTCAGCCTGTACACAGGCTCCATCTTCTCTCTTCTCGCAGACAGCAGTAAAAAACATTTCATTGCAGGCGTGGAGAGGTGGCATGACCATCGGGAGCCGTTCCCACCCTCTTCTCCAAAATAATTCGTCGGTCATGAATGAGTGGCTAGGCAGGTGAGACATCAAGGATCTACCACGTGGCAGGCTAGGTCCACCGGCCCCGACGTCGAAGGTCCCCGATGACGTTGGTCCAGTTCCGCTATATTCCATTTCTCGCTCCCCACACGCCCTGCAGTCCACAACCCGCATGATCCAGCAGTTGGATTCGCTACACTTCGCATGTTCCAGCACCTCGAGATCCCTCCAGGACGCCTTGACCATTGGACTGCTTCCCGCAGAGCACGTCTTCCATCTTCAGTGAAAACTGGAAGAAATTAGACAGTGTTAAACCCTGAAGCTCTGTACCTAGTGCGACCAATGACAGTCGAGTGCTCTCCTGATTGGCCCGCGCACCTTTTAATGAGTTTTATAGTCTATTGTCACTTCGCAAATAATTTTATTTTTGTTAAAGACTTCCGCGTGTTTGTTAATTCAATACTTTTCTGACTAAATACATTTGTGTAATACACAATAAATGCTGATTCTTTAATGATTCTTTTAATAGGGTGTGTTCCTAGCGTAAGTGGAGGGGCATTTTCCCAAAGTATTCTATGACTATTTTACCACACATGTCCGGCCAGTTTGGATTTTTTTATCTCGCCTTTTTGGGTGTTGTTTTCATGTTCTTTAATACGTATTGTAAGGGGTCTGCCTGTTCCTCCTATGTATACACTTCCACACTCACATGGTATTTGATAGACTCAGTCCTGGGTTTGCAGTTTGTTAATTACTGGTTTCACCTTTGTAATGATGCTTTGTAATGTGGCACTTATATGTTATACCTGTTGTCTAGCCGTCTTATATTTTCTGAAAGGCCCGGATTAAATGGGATCACTAAGGTTCCTGTAGGTTTTTAATTGTGCTTTCTGGATTAACGAAATGTGTGGATATTTTCATGTGTTTTTTTTATCGTACTCATAGGGTAGCCGTTTACGAGAAGTTCTTTTTCCAGGTGTTTATGTTCAGAAGCTAGCGAATCTTTGTCGGAGCAAATATTTTCGGCTCTGATAACTAAAGTGCGGATTATACCAGTTTTAGTGCTTCTTGAATGGTTGAAGTTAAAGTGGAGGTATTGGCCTCTTTGTGTAGGTTTTCCGTATACTTTTGTGGACATTGTGTTGTCTATCTTTGATACTAATACATCTAGGAATGGAAGGTTCCCATCAGTTTCAATGTCATCGTGAACTGAATCGAGGGCCTGAGTGAATGGAGAAAATTAGCAAAATCATCTAGTTTGTCAGTTCCATGTTGCCATATCAGAAAAGTGTCGTCAACATAACGAAGCCACACCTTAGGCGGAGTGTTGGTTTTACTTAACGGCATGGGCCCGAGTTTCTTCACATTTAATGTCAATTATTTTTTAAAACATAATTGGGAGCCGATAACGTAAAATCGCTTCGTAACTTTGTTATGACTGACTTAAACAGCATACTCTAATTTTGTCGCGTCACAAGACTGCAAAATAGTTGCTAATTAGTTAATTAACGAAATTTCCTTTTAATTGATAAATTAGCTATACTCATCATGCAGTTTGTCTCGAAAAATTACATTCCATAGTAAAACCAATTTACAATAAAAGTTACGAAGCAATTTTACGATATTGACTCTAGTATGGATTTTAAAAAATAATTCTCTCGAAAGCCAAGAAACTCGAGCCCAAGCCCTTAATGCCTCTTGCTCGAAATTCCCCAAGAAGATACTGGCCATGAGGGGTGAAAGCAAGGAGCCCATTGCCATCCCTTCAACTTGTTTGTAAAAATCGTTTTTGAATTGAAAATATTATGTATTGACATAGAGTGTGATTAGTTCCATAATTGATGGAATAGGTATTATAGTCTTTTCAATCAGAGTGCTTTCATTTTCCAGTTTCTCCATTATAATAGAAAGTGTCTCTACTATAGGAACATTTGTAAACAGGCTTTTGATATCAAAGCTGACAAGAGAGTCACTGGGTGATATCTCTAAAGTTTTCGCAATGGATATGAAATGACCAGAATCTCTAATGAAAGTAGGTGTCGTACCAGTGAGTGGTTCAACAATTTTTAGCAGAAACTTAGACAGGTTTGGCATGGAGAGTTGCTCAAGCTGATAATAGTCCGTAATGGCATACCCGGTTTATGAATTTTTGGAGGCCATAAATGTGAGGTGGTTTGCTGCTGTGTGGTGTTAGTGCTCGCCTTGTTTTTTTTGGTATGGATTTCTGGTTATTTTTTAATATCTGGTATACTTTTCGCTCAATACTACCAGCCGGGTTTTTATATAGATGTACGTACTTGTCCGATGTGATGAGGTCATTTATTTTACTCTCATAATCTGTTCTGTCCAGTACGACTGTGACGCGGCCTTTTATCTGCAGGAAGGATAATAATTTCAGAGCTGGATTTGAGTGTCTTAACAGCTGTGAGCTCGTCAGAAGATATGTTTGGGCTTCGGAGGTCCAGCTGATGTGATAGCTGTTCGCACTGACCACCGGAATTCATCCTGTTTGACTACTGTCAGCTTGCCAACGATACTTTCTACTGACGAGACTATGTCTAGGACAGGAATATGGCGTGGTGTGATACTGTAATTCAGACCCTTCTCAAAAACTGATTGTTCGCTGTCTGAAAGAACTCTTTTTGATGCATTGATGACTGTGTTTTTGTATTCTATTACTGGAGGATTTTTACTTGTGCTGAAACTGTGAGTTTGGCCAGTTTCTGGTTTTCTTTGTGTTTTTGCGACTTTTTCTCGACCAGATTTGAGATAGACTTGTAAATTTTGTTGAAATATTTATAGCTGAGCACTAACTTAATCTCTAGCTGAAGTTCTGGTATTTCATCGTGTATCTGAGACTTATGGAAATGATGGAAAGCTATTATTGTTGGCTTTAGCTGTTATTTTTTGAGCCTGCTTTCTGTTGACTAGGCTCTTCATGGCGAGACCTTCGGTAACACTGTTGCTTCGGCAATTACAGAGAAAAATCAAGTTGTTAGAGCATTTAGAGAGAAGATTTATTTTATTTTCCAGTTTTTTAAGAGAAACATGTATACCGGGTCCATACAGGGAATTGATAATGTCTTTTAAGGGAAACGTCGTGAAAATTTTGCCTTTCGAAAACTACTGTGTTCTTTCGTATCTTCATTGTTGTGTCGTCTAGTCTGTTGTCTGTGACATCATCGTTGACATTCTGTCTTGTGTTCATTATTTTATTCGCCCGAATATTGTCTGTGCTGTCTTAATTGTGATGTCCTGAATTTTACATATTATTTTGTGTCTCTACTTCTATTTTTGGGCGTTTATTATTTTATTTATTTCGCCTTTATTTGTTTTTCACTAATTACTTATGGAATATTTCATGTTCTGTTGTTTTGGTTTATGGATGTGTAGACTACAGCCAACAAGGCTTGTTTTCTCTTTTTCGTTTTTCGTTGTTGGTTTTCTTAGTCTCATTCTAAGATTTCTGGGACGACATACATCGCAATGGCGTATGTCCACAATAATACAGTTTATCGTTCTGTCCCATTGCAAGAAACATTCAAAGACATCACACATGGAATGCCACAGTGATTTTTGGCTAGTCTATGGGCTATCTGTGGCCAGCCAACTGCTAGGGTTATACAAGCGACGAGATTGTGGGCTATTCGTAGCATGCCAATAGTTTGAGACTGCTGGGGTTACATTAGTAGAAAGCTTGTGGGACGTTTGTGGCTTCCCAAATGTTACTAACTTCTGTAAGCATGTAAATGGCATGATTATGGTCCAATTTGTGGCACACCAACTACAAATATTATGGCATCGCAATTATTACTGCTGAAAACACGTGGTGCTGTTTGTGGTATTTTTACCGAATATTATTTGTGTACTATATGAAGTGGGCAAAAAATCGTGAACCCTTATTAGGGAAACGAGTAACAAGATTCTGCTGATTTGAATTTAATTTGTTGATTTCTAGATAATTATTTTTGATTGGGGCTGAAATTTCCGAAGTGAAATGTTTTGAAGTAAAAACTTCAAGTGAAATATGGCTGAAACAAAAAGGCTGTTCAGTAAATGCAGTGCCTTAAAGACGAAAGTATATATCAACAAGTTCTTTAATTTCATGCTTATTTCCATATGGACCTTCTATTTGTTAAGGGTAATAATTAATTAAATACTTGCCAGCAGTTAGCCAACAGTTGATAGACGAGCAGTACATCAGTGGGCCATAAGCGGCCTGAAGCTGGGTTACAATTAACTTACCATTAATTAGCCAACAGTTGTTACACAAGTAGCCCAAAAGTGGCATGTTGATGGCTTCCCGTCACGTATCCGATGATGGCCAATTTATGGTTGTACGGAAGCAGAAAGTCTGTGGCTCGCTGATGGTGTCCGGAGCATAACGGCAACACCCCGCTCATGGCACACGAGTGGATGTTGCTGATGGCGTGCTTGTGGCACTATTGGTTGAACACAATCGTGCCGCCTATGGGCCATTTGTGTTTTTATATGTGGGTAGTATCATCGCCTTGTTTAAGCCTCGAACGTAATTTAGTGAAGCGATCTGTTATGAACTGTGCTATCCAATATTCTTCCCAGTATGGACAACGCATGCGCAAGATATACTTTTGGAGGAACGAGATGACAGCGGCAAGATCACTGATGTCGACTCGTCCAATATCGTCGCAGTGCTAGAAATGAAACCGTAGCTGTTAATAAATTGAAAGTGTTACAGAGCTTTTGGGGGATTGGAACATCGACTCTACAATTATAGAAGCGGCGAATTGTCTCGATGATGTAACCGACCCGGTGCACTTCAAAATCGATATACATGTCGATTACAAAGACATGTGACTACACAAAATTTCTGATGTGATAAACGGAACTATTAATGACACAGCTTGGGGTGACGACTGGTATTATAATTCTTACCAGTCAGAATTTACATTATATGCCCAATATGAACAGACCTATTGGACGTTCTGTTTAGAAGTATATCTAGATCCTGACGGTAGCGACAGTGAAGGCTGCTGTTGAATCGTGTGTGACACCAATGATTTAATGTTCGTACTCCGCGGCATATGATCATATTGCAAACTCAGTTACTTAATCTTCTCTGGGAAATACATGTCGTGTGTGGTTTTGCAACCGCCAATATCCTTCATACCTTTGTACAAGGAAGGTCAAGTAATTGTGGTTGATTTATTGGCTTTGAACATTTCTAAATACCTAACTAGAAAGATAAGCCTGTCATCGACCATTGTAACGACAGCCGTGCGAACGAATTTCGTTTTTGGTTTACCAACATGGTCGACTTGACCGACTGTAAGATTGTCGAGCTTCTTAAATCCTGTGATGACGCTGTTGAACTTTTTCACTAAATTACTTTTCTGTGCCATCGTTGTAATGTGTCATATACGCTGTTTCAATGATTCAATTTGTCTTGCGAGAGCCCAGCACTCACTGTATGGAATCCCGCAAACGTCACTTCCGGTTGCGTTTGGAACCTCACATGCAGCCCTGAGGATTCCCCTCTAACGAAAACTTTGCAATCACTTATGTTGCGGAGGCAGGGGTGGAGGTTGCAAGGGTGGCGATTCAGTTTTTTTAATTTTTTCAATGCAACTTTCAATGTAAATTTTTGCGGCTGCGTTTGAAACCTAATATGTTCACTACTTATGTATATACGATACTGTACGTCTCCTTTAATAAAAATGAAGGGCAAATTTTAAGTACGTAATAACCATTTTAATCTCCCAGCGCTTCAATGTACATATTCCCAACACGAAGAGCTCCTAAAATCTATATCCACGTATAAAAAAACGTAAGCGACTGTTTAAAAGGCAGGTTTTTACTGTGAGAATTCTATGAACAAGATAACTCTTATATCCAATAGCAAGAAGTTGCGAGTTTTAAAAAGTATATTTTTTAATTTTTAAATTGGAATCGTAATATTATACGAAAATTAGCAGTTGGTCTCAAAATGGTTTCCAATGTTTAATTTAGCAATTTTTTAACTCCTTTAAATTCTGAGCGATATGATGCGTGTTTATAAATTATTTCACACAATTATTATCACCGAAAGGCTCATTTAAACACTTATTTCACACAAAATTAACACAACTTTTTTATTATCGTTCTTTCCTAACCTAACGAACTGTTCTCTGATTCTGCACTCAACATTTGTAGGCACTTCTTAAGCTTACATAAACAAAACTAAAATAAAATAGTTTGAACGGTTTTAAGAAGTTTAATTAAAAGTCTAAAAAAATTTTTTTTAACACATCGTTTACGATATCTAAGTGCACTTGGGCATCTGAACGGCTATCTTTATTATGCACGCTATTATGCCATTAGTTTTTAAATCGCAACGCACAAGTTTCACTGCCGCTATATTTTTTAACAATTTCATTCTTTGTTATTTAGGAAAATAATTTCCGTAGCGCTTGCAGATGATATCAAAAGAAGGGAGCTTCAGAAACACTTATAGTTTATGAAAACGTTACATTTAAAAGCGTTATTTTGTATTAAAATTATATTATTTTTATTAAAGTCGTTTAAGATGTAATTGTTACAGGCTATTAATTTTACATCTCAAAACTTATTATTCACATTTATTTATTGGAGCGGTATGTAAAGAAAAACTTTCAGAATTAAAAGCCATGTTGAGATTATTTCGAATAAAGAGCTCTTTGTTTATTTAGCTACAGGCCATTATTGTTAAACATTGATATTCATAATGTTCGGTAACTTAAAAAAATTCGACGTCCCAAATCATTAACATAATTTTTCTACTTCGTCATTGTTAAAAAATATATGTGGGTCTTTTTCAAGTTGGGTTTTCTCTCGTAATTCTGACGTTATTGAATGTCATTTTTTCAGAAGACATGTTATTTACAAACCAATGTAATGCAGTGTTGTAAATCCTATAAAAGTTGTACGGAGCTTTAAGTAGGACTCTCAACGTACTTGACCAAGCGAGGTGGCGAATCGATAACACGTTGGTCTCGCATTCGGAAGGATCCGGGTTCGATCACCGGCTCCAACCATCCTAACTTAGATTTTTCCATGGTTTCCCGAAACCGCTGTTGGCTAATGCTGGGATTTATTTTACAAAGGCCACGGCCGAGCTCTCTCCCAGCTCCTATGTTGTGAGTCGCCGTCTCTAACGATCTCGCTGTCGACGAGACGTAAAGACCCAATTACCTTATCAACCTGCTTGAAGTACGATTGTGAGAGAAATTCAAACCTATGCGAGATCGGGACCACCAGTTTTGAGGAGTTTGTACAATTTCTACTGCCGACAGACAGTCCGTCCTGGGACTTTGTGACGAATTGTGTTCTTATCCCATTTGCCGAAGTCCAGATTTCTTGGTTCACTGTTCTCGATAACTATTAACGTCTGAAAAAACAAAATGTCTAATTTTATTTTCAAGATACTCCATTTATAATTATAAATGTGTTGCATATTACGTTGACGGTATCCTATGTAAAGCAGAATAACGCTTAAATTTAATTTTAAAAAACCTACACATAAAACGATTCCTTAAAGAGTAGAAATTAATAAGTTCATATTATTATCGACCCTTAAATGCGTCGGGGGTCCGTTAAGTAAATCAGTTAGGTAGTTAGGAATCGAAACAAAATGTATCAAAACAACTACATTAAATCCACAAAATAACGTATCAATCCAGAAACTTAATTTAAATGTATCTTAATGTAATATTTGAGCTTATCTATTTGGAATTGTCACATATTTACACACAATCTACATAAGTCTTGGGGCAGTTACGTTTTCTGTTTAAAGTTTCTTAATTTCAACTATCAGTACCTATTTTGTTTAACCTAGCGGATCCCGATGTATTGAAATGTCAGTAATAATCTGAATTTATTATTTTTCTTTTACACTTTACGTGTCTTCTTTTGTATCTGGTATATATTTTATTTTTGATTCAGGTGTAATTTGTAGCTTCTGAAATTTTTATACGTCTACAGTGATTCTCTATAGCAACTTATGTAAACGTTTATTTGTATACATACTAAATAGAACTAATGTATTTGTTGCTACATAAAACTTACTGTTACCAAATGATTATTTTGTAAGTCGTTATTATATTGGGGGTTCATAAGTTATTATTAGTTTGGGGGTTTCACTCAGATGGTAGCTACACTGTGGGTTTATTTAGATGTTATTTAGGGCTAAATGACTTTAAGACAGTTATGGTTAAACGGGCATATACTATACTACAATGGTAGGTACTCTGAATACAAAATAGGATGCAATGTGTTCTATTTATTTAGGAGGGGAGCGCAATATTACTGATTATTAAATTATTATATTATGTTGAGAGTTGCTGCCACATAACTAGATCTGACGACCTTACCAAAAGCTGGATTGATGAGGAGACGGCATCGACGGACGAGCACACACCCGCCGGGGCTCGACCCCGAGCCCCGGGGTAGAACTGCACTGCTGTTGATCGGATAAGTGCTGGTTCAAAAAAAAAAAAAAAAAGGAAGCATTGAAATCGGTCCATCCGTTAGGGAGATTCAGTGCCACAGAAATACACACAGACAAACACAGGCAGCTGAGCTCCCATTATTATCAGGGGAGGGGGGAGGTTAATCAATCAGGCGTGTCAGAAAATAGTGTGTATTTACACGTCTGTGTTGTAATTCACAGCTGAGGAGGTTGGAATGAAGGTGAAGTAAGTCACTAATTTTAAGAAATTGATGTTATTGCATATTATCTTAATTTTTCACGTCCCACGTTTAATTACAAAGTGAGGTAAGTCAGAACTGCCTCCATTAATAAATTAATTAGTTGGATGGCTAGAAAATTATTTTATTTTTTGTGAGTCCCTGCGAAAAACATTTTGATCTGGAATACTTAACAATCGTGACTTAATGATATTTCATTCTAACCTCCTCATTTTAGAAAAATTTCCTTTAAATACATAACGTTTTTTATTAACTAAGATAGAGAACGCGTGGTTATACCAACGAACAACGAACGAAAACTCCAAAAACCAAACAAACCCTTGAATTTTTTACTAACGTTGAAGAATTCAAGTTTACTATTTTTGCGCTTGAGATGTTAAGAACATGTTTGTAAGAGACAAAACCCTACTAAAACGGGTTGTATGGGATGTCATCTGAAAACAAAACTGACCCGACCATAAATTTGTTACCGTACTCGTTTATTTCTTAAATCAACTGTGCTAAATTAAGAAAGCAAATTTAAAACGGTAGTGAAACTAGTTTATTATTTATTACATATATTCGGTAGAATGTTTCACATTATTAATTTGCAATTTTTCAGAATTTTAAGTAATATCCGAAAAAAATATTTATTAATAACGGATAACAAACTGCGTATACATTTTAGTCCTCAATTTTATTTCGATTGTTTTAACTACGTCATAATAATCTCTTAAACACAATATGTGTTTCTGCAGTAATGTACACTGTGCATACCTTAGCTGACAACCATACAATAAGCGAATGTTCGTCGAGCTGTTGGTAACACACATGCCATGAAAGGTTTATGACACATTTCCATGAAATATGTAGGTATTGGTTGAGTTTATTGTGTTTCCCTTCTTGCGTTGACAAAGTCACCTACATTCGACAGTTTGAAATTGTCTTTGCCTAAAAAAACACTCTCCTTATTCAGTTACACGAGACTTTTTACGCGGTAAGTTGGTAACGCAAGCATAGTCATCACGTTTACGGAGTTAAATGGAACGACCTGTTATAATCAAGAAAGTTGAGCTAATTTATTTATGTTATTTCATCATCACAATTCTGCACGTTTTCTTAGAGCGCTCCGAGCTAATATTGCCATTCCAGTCTGCTTAACTTCCACCAACAACGATTAAAGGAGGAAACTTTTCCGGCTGGATATTTCTCCTCGGAAAATATTAGCTGCTTTACATCCATGGGAAAACTTCAGTGCTATAATTTCAAACATTTCAGGAACTGGAATGAGATCGTCCACTATACCGAAGCGTGCAGCAAAGCGTTTTGCATAAGCTAGTAAAATTTCTCCGTTGATGTGTAATCTTTTGTGTACATTATAAATGTATAAATAATACACTGAAAATAAATATACATCCTTCTAGTAACTAAATGTTTTAGCATGAATTTAAGTAAGTATAAGCAATTTATACTATTTTCAATGTATTTCACGAATAAGCCTTCTGGTGACGAAATATTTCGTGATTATCATTTCGTTAGTTGGGCGCGGTGGCCGAATGGTCAGACCATTCGACTCCCACCAAGGCAGGGTCGGTCCCCGGATTTTCGTTAATGGGAATCGTGCCGCTAGTCGGCGGATTTTCTCGGGGATCTCCCATTTCCTCGCCCCTTCATTCCGGCGCTGCTCCATACTCACCTCATGTCACCCCTCACCAGCGCTGAAGACCTCTATGTTAGCTCTGACCAAAAATCTCTCACTCATTTCGTTAGTTGAAATAACCTATTAAATTCTAGAGTAAATTATATAAATTGACACGTTACTGTGGTACCGTATACATTATGCAACACTGGTTAGTGACATTTCTTCAATGTAGGTATTTGGCAATTAATATTTATTCGAATAACCTAAACATGATACCAAATTTAAGAACGCAGCAATCAGTCAACTATAGGCTATCCTTCACTACTTTGTAGACTCTATCAAGTAAGACTCGACGTCATGTGTTTATAGAAATGTATAATATTAAACATAGTGATATATATATATATATATATATATATATATATATATATATATATATATATATATATACATAACATAGTTCCAGATGATACTGTTAAAATTGTTTTTATTTATTTTGTAATTCGTTCTAATGAATTGTACTGTAGTGTACGGTAGCAATCAGTTAACGACTTCATGTGTTATCAGTACGTTGTTCCTCCTGGTCACAGTGTATTAACGAAGAAACATCAGCATTAATGTATACACGTAGACAAAGTTGATACCAAACATTTCTCCTTCAATGTCTGAATATTTCTTATGTATTTCCGACCGAAACAAGATAGCCGACCATATGCCGCTGTACATGCTGCTAATAACTAGCACGTATTTTGCCTTTATATTCTCAAGCACACAAAGATCTCATACACACTTATTATCAGCGTTGTTTAGTCGTTTCCCGTGTCGTAACTAAACCTACGAGAACTCAGCATACAAATAAGCGCATACGTTAAACTTTATAACTGTTTTTTTTTTTGTCCTCCGGAATAACGCACAAAATCATACAATGTTTCGTAAAAGCATCAAGTTGTTTATGCTTATCTAAACGTCACTTCTGCCTTATTCCCACTGATGTTGACAATTCGCTCCCGTTCCCTTTAACATTCAATTATTTCTCTCCCTTTAAATAACTGCGCGTTATTTGCCAAGGGATTCAGCGGGATTACTCAAGCCCGGCTAATGTGGATTAGCAGGCGAATAAAAAAAGAGAGCGCATGCATATTCACGGCCCACGAGTTAATTCGGTCCGGTGGCTCAGGGAGCTTCAGGCTAGGACTGGATTCGCTCTGCCAGCTTAAAGCCTTTTCCAAGTTAAGAGTTTTACAATTCCGTGTGAACTCCGTGAGTGCGGCCGACTCTATGTTTGGGGGAGGGGGAGACGAGAGGAGAGGATGTAAAATAGCGCGAGCGATGGGAAAAGCTTCGCGAGTAACTATTGTGGGCTCGCTACTACGAATGAGAACATTTTTAAGGAATTTAAAATGAACAAATTTAAAGTAAGTGGTACGAATTTATATTCGCTCCATCCCACTCTAGGATTATCACTCAAAAAAATCTTAAAACGGTTTTCTAAATTTTTTTTTGCAAATTCTTAACTTCATATAAAATTTTATTCGGTTTTCATTAAAACAAAGTAATGGCTATTTTGATTTTTCATGAAACCATTGTGATTTTAATTTAAAAAGTTTTTCGTAAAATAAATGTATGTAACATGCAAACTATTCGCATGATAACAGTCCAAAACTGTATTGAAAATAGTTGCATTTTGTAGGTATGTAAGTTGGCTTTACGTCTCGTCGACAGCGAGATCATTAGATACGGAAACACACAACTTAGTACAATGACAGTAGCTAGGAGAGGAGTCGTTCATGACCTTTATTAAGGAACCATACCAGTATTCACCTGGAGCGATTTTGGGAAATCACGGAAAACCTAAATCGGGACGGCCGGAGCGGGGGGATCGAACCCGGGTCCTTCATAATGCGAGTCCAACGTGATACCCTTCAGCCACCTCACGCGGTTTTATTACTGTAGGTCGGCCACTCTGCAAAACAGCAATACTTGGAGGGATAAAGATTTTGTGTCGTGTGAAAATGATGTTTATAATAAACGTACCGAAATTTTAAATTATTGCAACATAGTTAGAAGTTTGTGTTATTGTCCTATACATGCAAATATAATGCGCGGTTAACAGTTTCGTAAAAAAGAATAGTCGTATATAGCTGCAGTGCATTTGAAGGACAGGTAGGGAGGACCTCCCTTGCAATGCAGCCATATACAACTATACATATTAGCATCGCTGTAATGAGAGGCGGGTGAAACGGGAGATCCCTGAGAAATATCCGCCGACCAGCGGCCGGCAGGTTTCCCACGTTTGAAAAGAATATAATATTAAGTGAATACTACATTAAAAGTGTCATCTGAAACCTTGAGTACGAAACAGAGAGGGCGAGGGCAAGAACTTCAACCCTCACCTAGGCTGTCACATGTAGTGTTTAAGACGTGAATCTCGCCTACCATCACTCAGGCTGTCACATGCAGCGTTAAGACATGAAGCTCCCCTACCCTCACTCAGGCTGTCACATTGTTGCAATATTGCCTGGCAAGCCGGACAGCAAGGCGTCCGAGTAGCAATCAGGTCAGCGTTGGGAAACCACGGAAGACAGCAACTCACCTCCCCCCCCCTTCGGGGTTACACAATATTGAGGACAAGCACGCCGATATATGGCGCTGTTACCAAACAAACGGGGTCTG
Source organism: Medauroidea extradentata (assembly GCA_003012365.1). Taxonomy (NCBI): domain Eukaryota; kingdom Metazoa; phylum Arthropoda; class Insecta; order Phasmatodea; family Phasmatidae; genus Medauroidea; species Medauroidea extradentata. The sequence continues at coordinate 50,585 of PNEQ01106584.1, forward strand.
TCTGCCGTCTGTCGTCGGGCTGTCGTCCACCAGCATTCATCCGATCAACAGCAGTGCGGTTCTCCGCCGGGGACACGAACTCGAGCCCCGGCGGGTGCGTGCTCGTTCGTCGATGCCGTCTCCTCATTAATCCAGCTTTCGGTAAGGTCGTCAGATCTAGTTATGTGGCAGCAACTCTCAACTTAATATAATGACTTAATAATCAGTAATATTGCGCTTCCCTCCTAATAAATAGAGCACATTGTAACCTATTTTGTATTCAGAGTACCTGCCCATGTAGTATAGTAAATGCCCGTTCAACCATAACTGTCTCTTAGTCTTTTAACCCTAAATAACATCTAAATAAACCCACAGTGTAGCTACCATCTGAGTGAAACCCCCCAACTAATAATAACTTAGGAACCCCCAATATAATAACGACTTACAAAATAATAATTTTGTAACAACATGTAACATTAAGACAAGAATCTCCCCTACCCTCACTCAGGCTGTTACATGTAACATAAAGACATGAAGCTCCCCTACCCTCACTCAGGCTGCCATGTGTAGCATTAAGACATGAAGCTCCCCTACCCTCACTCAGGTTGTCACATGTAACGTTAAGATATGTAGCTCCCCTACCCTCACTCAGGTTGTGTCACATGTAATGTTAAGACATGTAGCTCCCCTATCCTCACTCAGGCTGCCATGTGTAGCATTAAGACATGAAGCTCCCCTACCCTCACTCAGGTTGTCACATGTAACGTTAAGATATGTAGCTCCCCTACCCTCACTCAGGTTGTGTCACATGTAATGTTAAGATATGTAGCTCCCCTACCCTCACTCAGGCTGCCATGTGTAGCATTAAGACATGAAGCTCCCCTACCCTCACTCAGGTTGTCACATGTAAC